>JAODAL010018327.1:0-75091 GCA_025379985.1 Phyllomedusa bahiana
GCTTGTTTAAAGCCTGTGAACACACCATAAATTTGGTGTAAAAAATGTGCTGGTTTTTTAAATTTGGATTTTTTCACAGATATACACATCTAGTTGGAAAAAATTAAATACTTATATACCCCCCTTAAAAACCCGTTCAGATTTTTAATTATTCGCATTGGGTCCCTACCCCCATAAGGCTATGTTACAACAGCTATTGGGACCCCCCATTCTAATGCAGCTTCAGTGGAATTCGGTCAAATGGGTTTCCCCAAATCTGCTGAAATTTCTCCCCCCAATTTGGGGGCAGATTTATAAAGGGCATTTTGCGCCAAAAACCCTGGCTCAATTTCCCCCCCAAAAAACCAGCTTTTCACCACATTTACTATGTGCTTTAGATGTTTCAGACACTTTTTTGCGCCTCCCCGAAAAAGGGGGCTGGGTTTTTCGGGGGAAAGGGGGCCCTGGTTAAACGTAAAAAAAAAAAAAAATTGGGGGCCCCAAAAATCTGCGCCCAAATTCTGGCGTTAAAGGGGCGCCAATTTAAAAGGGTTTGTACAAAACTTAGACTAGATTTTTCCCTAACCTGCCCAGATTGATCAACACTTTTTAAAAATTTTGGCGCTTAGTAAAAACGGGTCGGTCTAACTTTACACTGCAAAAGCAAACCCAATTGATAAATCTGCCCCATTTTTTTTTAATGGGGGATCTGTTTTACAAACACAAAATTTTTTTTCAGCGCTAAAAAAGGGGCGATTTCAACATTTAACCCCATTTACATATGGAGGCTGAAAATCTAAAATTGGCGTGAAATCCACATCCAAAATCTGAGCTTTCTGGTGTGGATTTCATGATGAAAACCAACCGTATGAACGTGCCCTCAGGTCTCGCAGTCTAAATCCAGCTTGAAGGTGTTGACTGATTTAATTAGTGTATTTTTGTAAAGCATCTTGGTAGCCTATTAACAAAATATGAACACCTCCCCTTAAACCTCGGATCCAGCTCTGCGCTGTCCTCCATCTCTCTGGTATTTTGTTTTCTTCCGGGCTTAATCTGACCAAAGTCGCCACTTTTTGGCCCGCAGCAATATGTGCAATTTCTGACATTTCTATTTGGGCCCCATTCAAGTTTGGGGGACGTCCCCAATGGCACTGACCCCCCGGCCCCGGGGAAATCCGGGCCCAAAGGGAAAGCGGGGGGCGGGGACGTCCCCAATGGGGACGCGGCCCCCGGGGACCCCCGCCAATTTCACGCGCCCCCGGGGACGTCCCCAAAACCAAAAGCGGCCGGGGGGGGAGTCCCCCCAATTGGGACCGGCCGCGGGGACTTTAGTCCCCGGATACAAGAAAAAAGACCCCCCGAGTAGGACACCCCAGCGGGTGGGGCCAAGAGGGGAGTAAAACCCTTTGGGTAAAATTTTAAAAAGGGGCCGGAAGTAAAGCTTTTTAAAAAAAAAAATTTTAAAAAATTCTTGGGGCACGCCTCACATTTTGGCAACGGGGGTCCCTTTTGGCATTTCCCCAAATTTTAGATAAAGTTCGAAAGTGTCCAAAACAAGAAGTAGATCTGCCCCAAACGTCAGCTCAGTGGTTAGCACCGAGCTCAAATCCAACATCACATATATATAATCTGATATATATGCATTTATGGAAACTGTGTGGTAGCCGGAGTAATCCCCCACACACACGCTTTCTAGATGTTGTCCGTTGTTGAGGGTCCGGGGGCTCAAACCTTTTAGCCGGTTTTGGGGGAAAACCCAATTTCCCTTTTTTGTTTGGACCCCTTGAGCCCATCTAAAAAATTGAGGGAATTTTCGGAAAAGCCGTGGGCCCGGGAATGGGGGGTTTTGCAAAAGAATTGCACCAAAATTCTTAGGAAAAGCGACAAAAAGAAAGAAGCGGGTTTAAACCCCGGGGGATGAATTTTGGGGGCAATTTTCCTTAGACATAAAAAAATTTTGGCAGCCTAAAGGGGGAAAATAAATGTGTCCGGCCCGGGCTGTTTTTCCTTCTCTTTACCCTTTTTCTCGCTTTACCACCTTTGTCTCCACCGCCGTTAGATGGTAATTTTTTCTTTTCTCTTTTCAGTTTTTTTAGAGCAAACAGCGGGGGTTTGGGAATATAACCGACCATTGACAGCAAAACATCCCGCTGGTTTAAAATTTGGGGCCTTTTGCCCTAATTTCAAAACAGGGGCGTTCCCCCTGGGGTTTTTTCTGTTCCCCCCTCCAGGATTTGTTGGGAAAGAAGAGTCCCCAAAAACAACTGCTTACATTTATCTTTAAAAAAGCCATTTCAAATTTTTGTTATATTTTTAAAAGTACAGTTTCCCTTTTCCCTTTTAAATCTTTTCTTGGTAATTTTATCACAAAAAAAAAAAAAAAAAGAATGGGAGCAAACCCCGTTTTTTTTCTTTACAAAAGTCAAACTCTTTGTGACATGGCGGCCCCCTCCTTTTATTCTAAATGTAAGAGATTTTCTGCACCTTCCAGAAACGGTTTTGGGAAAGCCCTGCATAGAACTCAAGAGGTTAGAGGTTTTCCCATCTGGCTGTTTTACAGAATCTGCTTTTCACAGCCAGCTTCAGGCTCCCCCTCCCTGTTCAGGCTATGGGCGGTTCTACAGCTTCAGGCTCCCCCTTCCTGTACAGGCTGTGGGTGGTTCTACAGCTTCCGGCTCCCCCTTCCTGTTCAGGCTGTGGGCGGTTCTACAGCTTCAGGCTCCCCCTTCCTGTACAGGCTGTGGGCGGTTCTACAGCTTCCGGCTCCCCCTTCCTGTTCAGGCGGGGCCCGGGTTCTAACAGCCTTCAGGCTCCCCCTTCCTGTAACAGGCTGTGGGTCGGTTCAAACAGCTTCCGGGCTCCCTCTTCCTGTTCAGGGCTGTGGTCGGTTCTACACTTTAGGCTCCCCCTTCCTTTCAGACTGTGGCGGTTTCTACAGCTTCCGACTCCCTCTTCCTGTTCAGGCTGTAGGCGGTTCTACAGCTTCAGGCTCCCCCTTCCTGTTCAGGCTGTGGGCGGTTCTACAGCTTCAGGCTCCCCCTTCCTGTTCAGGCTGTGGTCGGTTCTACAGCTTCCGGCTCCCTCTTCCTGTTCAGGCTGGGGGCGGTTCTATAGCTTCAGGCTCCCCCTTCCTGTTAAGGCTGTGGGCGGGTCTATAGCAGCGACTGACATTTCAGCACTGCTGTTCCTAGCTGAGCCTGTTAGAGGGACATTGGTGATGGAAGGGTTTTCACATCAGGGCACAAGGCTACAGAGCTCTAAAGAGTTAGTTTGTCAGTAAGAAAGATAAACAAGCTCCTGTGCTGCTAAGACACAGCAGGGAGTGACCTCACCATCCTGAGCAGAGAGAGGTGGTAGGTAACACAGGGAAGCCTGTGTACACAAGCAGGAGATAAGAACTGCTCTAACTCTGAAAGGAAGCAACTTCAGAACAGCAGTGTATTTAGTAATTAATTTCTCTTTACCTGCTTGTTTGACGATAATCAGTGTGGTGAGAATACCCCTTTAATTTTGCATCTCTTCCATTTTTGGTGAATAGACTCTTAATGATCTTGCTACAGACAGGTCAGCGGGAGAGGCTCCTGCTGCAGTCAGACACGGGATAGTAAGAAACTGCTGTGATTTTTGTTAATTTTCTGCGTTGTCGGGGTTTTATGCAGCTGCAGGTGTGTTTTTTTTTTTTTTTTTTTTTTTTAAATGCAGTTTTTCTTAGGCAAAACCAGAAGTGGATCCAGCGAGCAGGAGAAGCCTTATTCTTTCTGGTCTTCCTCTTTGCTTTGCAATCCACATTGGCTTAAGACCCTGGATGAAAAATGGCCACAAAATTATTATATCTAAAACTAAAGACATCTTAGGCTTTTTTTTCCAGAAAAATACGCCATGTAACACATGCAGGAAATCTAAGAGTTACCTTAGTTTTTTTGGGCATGGATTAGTGCCATTGCTTGGGGTTGTGTTGGTTTTGGCTCCCTTCGCATTTTCCATGATGAGGAGTCAAAAGAAAACGTGTGTGACGGACACACTCTGCGTCTGTAAAATAGTAACGTTCATTTCCTGGACCTCGGGGCACTTTCTGAACACGACCGTTGAGTTTTATGATGCAGATTTTGGCGCATGGAAGGCGTATTTTACGTATATTTATAAAGATAAAAAATAAAAGTTGTATGAATCTGGCCTCCATGTTCTTTCAAAGTAATGTTAGGCCTTGTTGAGATCACATTGACTCAGCTTAAAAGGACACCCTGGTCAAAGCTCCAAGCGTATATGCACAGATAGGTCAATTGAGGTTACTTCGTCAAGATTGAAAAGAAAAAGCCATGATCGTGTGTGTGTGGTGTGTGTGTGTGTGTGTGTGTGTGTGTGTGTGGTGTGTGTGGTGTGTGGTTTGTTGTGTGTGGTGTGTGTGTGTGTGTGTGTGTGTGTGGTGTGTGTGTGTGTGTTGTGTGTGTGTTGTGTGTTTTGTGTGTGGGTTTATATATAAGTGCATCTACAAAATTTAGAATATCATTGAAAATTAAAGAGATTCTCTAAGATCTTTTTATTTGTTATAGGGTTTACAAATGTATTCTATTAAACCTTTGTCATTCATACTGTAATGAGTCTATACAATATATGGGTTTCTGTATTTGACTTTAACCCCTTCACGACCTTGGCCGTATCCATACATCCAGGTGGTTTGGGGGTTCACGCACCTGGACGTATGGATACGTCCTGAGGATCGCGCGAACTCTAAAGCAGGGGTTTGCGGCGATCGGGCGGGGTGTTGGCTGATATTACAAACTGACATCCGCACGTCCCGGGCCCCACCCCGATGCTCGGGGGGGTGGGTTTTCCCTTTAATTATCGCGACGATCGGGTCGCAATAACTAAAAGACGCAGGAGGAGATCGCTTCTCCTGCGCTCTGTCGGCGGCAGCAGCGCACGATCGGGCGATCCTTGCACCCGCCCTCTGACAGACGCACGGAGGGAAAAGAAATGCCTTCCGGGTTTTTGTACGTCACGACGCCCGGCCGTTCCCGTTGGGGCATGTCCCGGCATCGTGACGACGTTGTCATAGGAACCAGCATACAACAAGCTATGTACTGTTTCCAATTGAAGAAATTAAGACCTCATTCAAACCCCTAGGGGGAAAATAAAAAATAACGTGAAAAAGGAAAAAAAAAAAAGTAAAAAATTGAAAAACATGTAAAAACAAACCCAAAAAAAAAAATAAAAAACGCCCCCCGACCTTTTCCCCCTTTCAAACCCAATTTTTTCCCCCAAAAATATCAAAAATAAAGTACCCAAATTTTGGTATCACCCTGCGAACGACCTGCCCTAAAAATCTTATGTAATTTAGCCGTACGGTGAACCCTAAAAAAAACCCCAAAAAAACAATCACAGAATTAAGATTATTGTTCACCCGCAGCACATAAAATGGAATAAAAAGCGATCAAAAAACTCCTAAAAACGCCAAAGTTGTCCCAAATTAAAACGTCATTCATCTGCAAAAAAAAAGCCTTATACAGCTTTTATAGGGAAAAAATAGAAAATGTATAGCTCTCAGAAGATAGCGATCAAAAATATTGTTTTTACCCTAAAAACACTTTTTTTTTTTTTTTTTTTTAAATTGCTTCAACCTTAAAAAAACATATAAATAGGGTATCGCCATAATCGTGGGCCGACCCAAAGAGTAAAGCTAACTTACACGGATACTGCATGGTGGCCCTTTAAAAATAAAAAAAAAAAAACACACTAGGTTGAAAGATTTTTCCCCCTGGCCTCCAAAAAAATGCATTTAAAAGCGATCAAAAAGCCTTGCCCCCCCAAAAATTAACTAAAAAAACATCAACCACTTGCAAAAAACAAGTCCCACACAGCTCCAAGCACAAAAAAAAGTAAAATTTAGGGCTCTCGGACTACGGCAGCAAAAACGATTTTCCTGGTTGAATAAAATTTTTTATTGTAAAAAACATAAAACAAAAAAAAAAAAATAAAAATTTGGGTATCGATGTAATCATTGACCTGCAGTAAAGCTACCATGTCATAATACCTACTGACCGCTAAAAAAAATAAAAATAAAAAAAACATCCCAAGATTCGTATTTGTTCAAAACACTCAAAAAAACCCTTAATAAAAAGTAACAAGCATAATCACCCATAAGGACCAATAAAAACTTCAACTCACCCCAAAAAAAACAAGCCCTACACACTCTGCACACAGAAAAATAAAAAAGTTAGGCTGTCAAAATGGGACAACAAAAAAACCAATTTTTTTAATTTATTTCTACTGTGAAAAAATAAAACGAAAAAAACTTAAAAAAAATCTATATCATTTAATTACCGACCCCCTATAAAGTTATCACATCATTTACACTGCCGGCGAATCTGTAAATTGAAACTCAAAAAACAATGACCGAACTCGTTTTTTCCCCCCCCCATTTTCAAAAGGGAAAAGAAAAAAAACATGGAACACCTGTGTGCCTAAAATGCAGAATACCCCCTGATGAGATCCCTGAGGGGGGGTTGAATCTAAAAGGGGCGACTCTGGAAGGTTCGCCTGTTCTGCTACTTTGGGGGGTTTGGCAAATGCGCAACCCACCAAAATCGCTTCCAAAAGCCAAATAGCGCTCCCCCTCCTTTATACGCCCCGCCATGCGCCCAAACAGCAGTTTACACCCACATGTAGGTATGCCGAACTGGAAGAAATTGCTTAACAAAGTTTTACGGGGTTTCTTTTTTTCCCGGATTCCTTTTATAATGAAACTTTTTTAAAAAAAAATTGCAAATTATTGGAAAAAATGTTTTTTTAATTTTCACAGCCTTATCTAAAAAAAATTTTTGAAAACACGTGGGGTCTAAACTCAAAGCACCCCTGGATATATTCCTTAAGGGTGGGAGTTTCCAAAAGCGGGCCTATTTAGGGTGTTAAAAAAGTTTAGCACCTTTGGGGGTTCCCCAAAACTGAAATGTCGCCTAAATAAAAAACTATTGAAAAAGAACCCCAAGTTATAGGTGCTCCTCCTATTTTGGGGCTTATGGTGAGCCAAATTGCACTAGGGGCCACAATGGGATATTCTAAAAACGGCAGACCTGGGGGAATTGATATTAATTGCTTTTTCCATCACATTTTCGTATTCCATGAAAAGGATAAATTTTGAAAATCTGCAAAAAAAGAAGGAAATTTTGAAATTTTACCTCCCTTTTGGCTTTAATTTCTGTGAAAAAACTAAAGGTTTTCAAACTTTCTAAAAAGTGTTGAAAAACGTTAAGGGGTCTAGTTTTCAATGGGTTTACTTAGGGGTTCTAAAAAAGCAGGCCCCCCAAAGCCACGTCAGAACTGGAGTGGTCCCTAAAAAAAATTATTTGCAAATTTCTTGAAAAGTAGAAAATACTACTAAATTTCTAACCCCCAATGTCGTAAAAAAAAAAAAGACATTAAAAAATGATCCAACCTATATGGGCATATGGGTGATCTATTCCCCAAAATATTTGGGGTAAAATTACTGTCTTGCAGCAGAAATTTTTTGCAACTTTTTAAAATCGAAATTTTTTCCAAATTTTTTATGAAATTTTGAATTTTTCACAAAAAACAAGGTTTTTATGGTAAAAAATTTCTTACTAACTTTAAAACACAATGTGCACGAGAAAAAAAAATCTCTGAATCACAGGTAGGTAAAAGGCAAAAAGTTATTCTCCACATAAAAAGAACACATTTCAGATTTCAAAATAGGGCTGTTCAGGAAAGGGCAAAACGGCTGGGTCCTTAAGGGGGTTTAAATTTTTGATTATCTTTTCAGTGATATTCTAAAAATTTTTTTAGATGCACTTAATTTTATTTTTGGTGTGGTTAAAGATTTATGTTGAAATTTTTAAAAAAAATATAAATAATATATAAATATATATATATAAATATTAAACAACACACACACAAAGATTAAAAATATTTTTTGTACACACAATTGGATTGTGTAGGGGCAACCTATCTCCTCCGTTTAGTGACCATTCCACATATGGGGGCAATATACATCGGAAAATTATTTTCCCGGTTATTTGATAGTCGGAAACCATTTTTTATGATAAACCGGGCCTAAAGGGAGACAAATCCGTTTACAACATCTAAAAGATGCTGTGATTTAAAGTAATCTAATAAAGGCCGTAATAGTCACTCAATGGCCTTCATAGGATGCAGTTTATAGAGCCAGCATCAGTGGAGCTCTGCAAAGGTCGAGGAAGTTGTATCTTAAAGGGGTGTTCTCCTCTCACAGTTTGACGTCTTAATAGGATAGGCCATCAAAAGTGATAGATGCGGGTCCAAAAGGTTGATTCCACACCTAGGTCAGGAACAGGGCCCAAAAGTCGCATTAGCCCACTACTCCATTCTGTTCTATGGGAGCACAGGGGAGAGGTGAGCTTGACCATACCCTGAACTCGGGCAGAGTTGTGCACAAGTGTGAAGACTCTGTTCTGTGCGGAGACTTTCAGGGGCCCGTTCCCGAGATAGGTGTCCCAGAGGTGGGAGCTGCACCTGTCACACTTTGATGGCCTCTCCTATTGCTCTGCCATCAAAGTGCCAGATGGGAACGCTTCTTAATCCTTGCTTTGGCATCAAACCCTGCAGACGTGAAGGCCCCGTTACATCACATGCTACGTAACCGTGGATTCTCCTATGGAACATTCTGATATTTCTTGATTTACAGCACTTTGTCTCCACGAGTGAATATTTCACCTGTATGAACCAGTGTTGTACAACACCTATGAAGCTGGTGCACGGACAGTCTGCTGAAAGAAGTGCAAAACTCCACAGTTTTCCTTTTCGGACATATTTTGAAGGGGTGTGTTTAGATTTCGGGCATTTGCAGCAGGTTTTCACTGTTTTGTTAGTCCAGCGGTGCCAGAAGAAAATAGGTGTTGGTGTCAGCACATCCATCTGCACAGTCAGCTTGATGGGACTTGTTAGTATAATTTGTGTTTTTGAAGAGGACCCGTGACATCTCCTGACATGTCTGTCTGGTTTAGCAAATCCTCGTGTTCCCTGTGAAATAACAATTCTGGAGAATTTTCTCGTATAACTCTGGGTTGCGCTGTTCCTGTTATTCCCCCTAGGAATGTATGACTAAATCTGTCAGATGGGTGTTACCGTTTAGTTTTTAGAGGGGTGTGTCTCTGCACACATGGACTGTTTGACATTGTCCAATAGGTGTTGCCTGTGCAGTGACATACCTCCAATTAGTAACAGACTGGTAATGAAGTCTTAGGTGTCCTAGCATGGGAGCATAAATATTTAAAGGGGTTGTCCAATTAGCCATTTTTAAGTTTAACTATGATGCGGAGGCAGAGAAAATGTAAAAAACAAAAATACTCCCCTCTAAACTGGCATTGAATCCAGCGACGCACTCCCCGGGCCTTTTTGTCTTTAGCTTGGTCAGAAGGCACTGCGCACCGGCAATTGCACTACTTAACATCACTCTTCTCGAGTCAAAGCTGCAAACGGTGATGTGGCGCACGTAACGCCAATCAGAGGCTGCGACGGGGATGTGGGGCACGTGACGCCAATCAGCGCAGGGAAAGTGGGGGAGGACCCAAACAGAGGCTGCGGCGGGATTGGGGGACGTGACGCCAAACCGACAGGGGTTGGGCACGTGGCCAATCACACGTGGATTGGGGCACGTGACGCCAATCGTAGCTGCACGGGATGTGGGGCACGTGACGCCATTCAGAGGCTGCGACGGTGATGTGGGGCACGTGATGCCAATCAGGCTGCAACGGTGATGTGGGACACGTGACGCCAATCAGAGGCTGCGAGGGTGATGTGGGGCACGTAACGCCATTCAGAGGCTGCGACGGTGATGTGGGGCACGTAACGCCATTCAGAGGCTGCGACGGTGATGTGGGGCACGTGACGCCAATCAGAGGCTGCGACGGGGATGTGGGGCACGTGCCGTCAATGAGCGACGGGGATGTGGCGCACGTGACGCCAATCAGAGGCTGCGACGGGGATGTGGGGCACGTGACGCCAATCAGCGACGGGGATGTGGGGCACGTGACGCCAATCGGAGGCTGCGACGGGGATGTGGGGCACGTGACGCCATTCAGAGGCTGCGACGGGGATGTGGGGCACGTGACGCCAATCAGAGGCTGCGACGGGGATGTGGGGCACGTGACGCCAATCAGAGGCTGCGACGGGGATGTGGGGCACGTGACGCCAATCAGAGGCTGGGGGATGTGGGGCACGTGACGCCAATCGGGCTGCGACGGGGATGTGGGGCACGTGACGCCAATCGGAGGCTGCGACGGGGATGTGGGGCACGTGACGCCAATAGAGCTGCGCGGGGATGTGGGCACGTGACCCAAATTCAGAGGCTTTCGACGGGGATGTGGGCACGTGACGCCAATCGGCTGCGACGGGGATGTGGGGCCACGTACGCCATTTAGAGGCTGCGACGGGAGTGGGCACGTGCCGCCATTCAGAGGCTGCGACGGGATGTGGGGCACGTAACGCCAAATTTAGAGGGAGCGACGGGGATGTGGGGCACGTGACGCCAATCAGCGACGGGATGTGGGGCACGTGACGCCAATCAGAGGCTGCGACGGGGATGTGGGGCACGTGACGCCAATCAGAGGCTGCGTCGGGGATGTGGGGCACGTGACGCCAATCAGAGGCTGCGGCGGGGATGTGGGGCACGTGACGCCATTCAGAGGCTGCGACGGGGATGTGGGGCACGTGACGCCAATCGGGCTGCGACGGGGATGTGGGGCACGTGACGCCATTCAGAGGCTGCGACGGGGATGTGGGGCACGTGACGCCAATCAGAGGCTGCGACGGGGATGTTCTGTTCAACCCAAGTGAAGAAGGCCGCGAGACGCCTGGAATGATCCCATGCTGTTTCACTGAGTCATAAGCAGCTTTTCATCCACTGTCTTGCCAGGCTGTGGACGGGTCTATAGCAGTGATTAGCATATTTAGCTCCTCTATAACTAGCAGAGACATTACCGAAGACTAAATCTGCACTTGTGTCTTTGTAAACAACAAAGCTACCCGTGCTCTGAGGAGTGAAAACAATCGCTTATCTGTAAGTAAATGCTAATCTTGTTGGAGATAATGAGTCTGCTCTGAGAGTAAGCTCAGTCCATGGTGACATCACTTCCTGCGCTCTGTCTAATCAGGATGGGAGAGTGGGACAGTAACCGGAGAAACCTGTGTGCACTCAGAGCAGATAAAATCTCTTGTCTCCTGATCAAGGTAAAATCAAAAGACTATTGTATTTGGAAAAAGTCTTCAATTGTCTGTCCTTACATGTTGAAAGCAAATCTCTGTGGTGAGAAAACCCTTTTAAGTGGTGAGTATAAGGTTTTTTTTTATTTTATCTCTGTCTCTGCACCGTAGTTAAACTTAAAGGGATTCGGAAAAACCCTTCTAAAGCACGATGCTCCAGAATGGTTTTCTTATAGAGCATAGAAGTATTTACTAAAACAGAACTATCCGGAAATGTCACGGGTCCTCGAGGCAGGTAAGCTCAGCTGTGGAGCCAAAGTAGAAAACTATGAAAATGTTTAGTGTGATTTATTTATGGTTTTTTAGGTTTCTCCGCTTTGGTGATCCATTCTTTGTCCAAAATAACTAAAGATTCTTATAATTTTAGGTTTTCCTTTCATTTATTTTCTCTTGTAAAGCAAAGTTTGTTTTTTTATTTGTTTTTTATTATAATAACAGCAAGAACCCCATTATGTTTATTCCAAAAAATAATATGACGGGGCGGTAATGGAGCCATATAGATCTATAGGGCCTAATCAAATTCATACCAGCTTTGCCCTGTTCACTGTACATGCTCTCTGCTTTGGACACAAGTGTCTGCTACAATTTTAATGCAGGATGTGTACACATTCAGTAACTGGAGTGAATGTAGTCAGATTAGGACTAAGGTTGCCCTGTGGGTGTCTATGGCCAAGTCATGGTACCCGCTGCGATATGTTTTTCATAGTAACTTGCGGGTGTACCGAGGTAATAAATGTCATGTGAATGGGGCGGTGAAGTAAGATGCTCATTGCCTTTTTTTCTTCTTCTGACAGTGGAAAGGCACCACGCAGCCTATGAAGTTGAACACTCGCCCGTCCACAGGTCTCCTTCGCCACATATTACAGCAAGTCTACAACCACTCGGTAACTGATCCAGAGAAGCTTAATAACTACGAGCCTTTCTCCCCGGAGGTGTATGGCGAGACGTCATTCGATCTGGTGGCCCAAATGATTGACGAAATCAAAATGACTGAGGATGATCTGTTTGTTGACCTTGGCAGCGGTGAGTGATTTGTTAAAGTAGCTGTGTATGTGTTTAAAAAAAAAAAAAAAAAAAAAAATCACCTACAATGGAGTGCACGTCTGTCCTGCACGTCTGGGCGAGAACCTGAGAGTGAGTAGAAGTGGCCTGCCAGGGAGCTCTGGATCGGCGGGGGACTGGGAGGTAAGTATCGCCTCCTTTTTTTTTTTTTTGGGGCACACCGGGGCCTCATTTCAGCTTAATTTATTAGACAAGTGGAGAACCCCTTTATTTAAAGGGAATGTGTCATCAAAAAATTACTTATTGTTTAACTCACATTTTTATGTTAAACACATTTTGTAGGAATTTTTGGTTATTTTTTTTTTTTTTATTTTCCAGATCACTTTCAATATTTTTTTTAATAATTCTTAAGTCCTGTAGTTTTCACTTTGGCCACTAGGCCTAATAATCGTCTGACACTTCCTGTTCTGTTTAGAGAGCTTTTCAGCAGTGTGCTCATTAACAGCACAAAGAGGGTAAAACTGAAAGGAGAAACCATTGTGTACAGATAACAGAATCCACCAGTCACACGAGGAGCTGTCACAGCTCCCCATCTCCCCTCCCTTCACAGTGAAAACTCTCTCATACAAGTCTATGGGACAGAACCTGTCTTAAGAATCCTATGTGCATGAAGCTGCTGTAAAGTATCTCTCTGACTGCTGCTAAAGCAGTGCAAGCAAGAATGTCTTCCCCACAATCATATATAGACGGCCGAATAGAGAAATCTACAATCGGGAAATAAAAACGACTGAGAGGAAAAGCATATGGATCAGGGGCTTGATTAAATAAGTAGAAATAAAAAAAATTTGCCGACACATTCCCTTTAAATTTTACTTAAAGGGATGGTCCCACCTTGCACTTTATGGGCATTTGGATAGATTCTGCCATCAAAGTCTTATTAGATGGGACATGCGCTTATCTCTGAAATGGGCCCCTGAAAGTCTCGGTTTTGGGAAAGAATGAGGAGAGCTAGGTGGTGTCTTGCAAGGGATTCGTATGGGAATTTGGGTTCTCAGAGTTTACAGGATGGCCCGCTTTAAAATGTACTGGGGGGAACATCCCTGTGGGGAAACAGAATGGGAAAAATTTTAGCGCCTTAGCAGTGTCAAATTTAGGTAATCATAGCTCCAATGAGTCTATTCGCTCTGAAATTGTAGACGTGGGAGATAAGTGACATGTCAATTACTTGCGGGCTGATGGAGGGGGGGGGGGGGGGGCGGGAGTATGCACATATTAGCGCAACTCCCAAAGCACCCGGCGTAATTGCGGCCGTACTGTATGCACCGCAGTTACGCCGTGTGAACATAGCCTTACCGTTCGTTTTAGTGAATGGGGTCCAATGTGTCTATTTCCTTGATAATGATGCAGTTATAACATTACTACTGATCATTACAAGATATATTCATAAAGTACTAGCGCGGTCTCTTGGTTCTAAATTTCCTAAATTGCTTTTCAGGTGTCGGGCAAGTTGTTCTACAAGTGGCTGCAGCTACCGGATGCAAACACCATTATGGAGTGGAGAAGGCCGACATCCCAGCTAAGTATGCCGAGGTAAGGGTTCTTCCAGATTTTGCCCTATAAGGTCATATGGATGTTCTGTTTGGCAGAGGAGGGGGCATATGTCAGTAACCAATATAGTTTCTCACTCTGGCTTATGGCTACAATGAGTGGTGTGTAACATTACATTTACATCTATGGCAAGCCTTCGACTCTCATGCTGATAACCAGAGGTTTCTGAAGCCAGGCTCATCAGCTCAGCTTAAACCTAAGGGTATGTTCACACGGTATATTTGCGGGACGCACTTTGGGGCGTAATTGTGCTCTAGAATTCCCAAAGTATGCCCCCCAAATACAGTAAAATCATAGCACTCATTGAGTGCTATGATTTTCCGACGTATTCCCCGACATGTCACTTCTTTCCAGCGTTTACTCACTGGGGTTAGTGAATAGTGAATGGGAGCGCAGTTGAAAGTTCGTGCTGCAAGCATATAGTGGCGCGCATAGGTACGTGCCGCTATACACCATGTGAACCCTAAAAAGGGTTTGCTAATGGGTTATGGCCGATCTAGTTCGATGTTTGGTCCCATCTCAGACACTTATGACCTACTGATAGGATATGCCATATATTTCTAGTATGTGCAGTCCCACCTTCTAGTACCCGCATCTCTCTTGAGAACGGGCCTGCGGAGAGACGGTTGCACTTGCACAGTACCCTCCATACTGTTCTGTGGGAGTTCCTAGTGCACGGAGCGGTGTGCTTGCCTGTACTCTGAACTCCCATTGAACGTAACGGAGAGTGCTGCGCAATTGCAACTTCCTCTCCATTCTGCATAGAGACTTACGTGTAGGTCCCAGCCTACCAATATGCCATCGGTGTTTGAGATGGGAACACCCCTTTAACGTTTTTTTGGGAACATGTAAATTTTAGATCATGTAATTATTCTTACAGTTCTACTGATGCCATGTTATATCACACAAACTCTTTTAGTAGGACTTATTAGAAATGTTTACAGGGATGTTTCAAAAGTGCTGCAAAAAAAATAGCTTTTTGGTTTTGTAAATCTATTTTACATAAGCATAATCCACTCTTTTCGTCACATGGCTGATTTGGATGCTAAAAATTTCAGTACAGAATCGGCGTGGCGTCCACATTGGAAATCTATGCTGACTATGCAGATTTTTCACTTGTTGCGGACTTGATGCGGAGATTACATGCAGATTTCAGCCTTGATCTGCTATGTGAGGAGACCGGGTGGATCTTCAGCTCTGAATTTGCCTCAGTAATTGATGCCACTACTTTTTGGGGGGAAAAATACCTGCGCGAAGGCTTTTGTTTTACAGCACTTGTTCCTCTTATTGGTGCCATTTCATTACCATTTATTATTACCATTATCATATTATGTGCTTTTCCCCCCCTCTTACAGACTATGGATAAAGAGTTCAGAAAATGGATGAAATGGTATGGGAAAAAGCATGCAGAGTACACAGTAAGTTTTGAGCATGGAACTGGTATCAGAAAAATGTAAACTATGGGTGGTTGTTTTTTTTATTTTTTCATTTTAAAGGGGTTTTCTCATCATGCTCTTTCCAAGAGTCTCGGGTATCTTCATATTCACACTGCTTTGTCTGGCTGTGGGTGGTTCTATCTCATATTTAGCTCCTCTATAACTAGCTGAGACATTACAAAGACAAGTGCAGGAGATTTAAACAAAGCTACAAGTGCTCTGGCGAGTGAAAACATTTACTTATCTGTAAAGCTAATCTTGTTAGAGAGAAAATCTCTGCTTTCTCTGACCATGATAACCTCACTCCCTGCTCTTTTGCCTAATCTGGAAGGGAGATATGGACAGTAACGATAGAAACGTATGTGCACTCAGAACCGATAAAGTCTGTCTTCTTTCTTGACCAAGTCAATATCAATAGAGCAATGTATTTAGAAAGTTTACATGTCCCCACATGATGATGTAAGCTAATCATTGTAGTGAAGAAAACCTCTTTTAAATATTCACTTTTTCACACCGTGTAGCTTCTCTAGTTCGTCCTTATATAATCTTGTCTGATGGCTTGCTGAGATGCCTCCTGTCAGGAAGCTGAATGCAACGTGCACCTTGCGTTCAGCTTCCCTTCCTGTACTAATCATTGCTGAGTTGGGGGAAGAAAACTGTACGGAGATGAATCGGTTAAGGGAGTTTTTTCCACTTCACAAAATCCCTTCTGAGGCCAGCTCACTACGAGCCGGCTTCAAAATGGGGAGATAGCCGCAGTTCTCCCCATTCATTTCAATAGGAGTTTGGAACATAGCCGAGCAAGTGTAGTCGACTCTATTTTAAACCCCCATAGAAATGAATGAACTGCTCAAGTGAGGTTCTCTCCATGTTCTCGGAGGTCGGCTGATAGTGAGTTTTTGCGAAGTAGCAAAAGCCCTTCAACACTTCTGATCTTAATGTCCACATCCAGTTCTGCATGGATTATACTGATCACTGCTTAGCAGAGGTGGAAAGAACTGCATAGGTGTGAACAGCTGCATAGCTCTTTGCAGGATCTGGCACCGTACTGTAATTTAGGACTGCACACCTAAATGTAAGTATTCCTAGTAAACAAAAACTGAAGTGCAGAAGTTTTTATGTGAATTGTGTATTTTTTTTTTTTCTCTTCAGCTGGAGCGCGGAGACTTCCTATCAGAGGAATGGAGAGAGAGAATCGCTAACACAAGGTGTTTTATCCGCTCTGTCTCTGCCCTAGTGATTTGCTCCCATTACGTTAAGCCCATGTGGTTAATAGTTTGGAGTCCTTTTGCTAAGTTTATTGCTTTGTTTTTGTCTGTATCCCAAGGCTACAGTCCTATGTATACGTGTGCTGACGTCGCTGATATGACACCTTCCTTACATGATGTTAGAATTGGAGAGATGTCATTGATGATAATGGCAACTGACATTGCTTGTTCAGGGGAATTAGCTTGGTTTGGATACTGATTGTTCTGACTGTCCATTTAGTATTACATGTGATATAGAACGTGTTCACAGTACTTAGTCATGGACAAAGGTGTATTATTACTCAGATGCAGTACCAGTCAGAATTCGGGTACACCTGCTGGAAATAAGTTTTTTTTATTATTATTTTTTTTTTTTTTTTATGGTACAAACAAGGAATTCATTACTATAGGTTAGTTTAACGCACGCGCGAACAACACTGTTTTGAAGCTGAGACTTTTGGGAGCTCATTTTCTGTTAACACGCAGGATGGAAGCACCCCTATGAGGGTGCTTTCACACGGAGCGTTTTTTGGAAGAAATGCATAGTAATTAATTCTGTGCATTTCTGCAAAAAAAAAAACCCCAAACAAACAAAAAAACAAACACAAAAAAAACACCACACCAAAAAACGCTCCATGTGAAAGCACCCGAAGTGTGTTTATGTAAATTAGCTTTCTAGTGCCACCTATAGGAGTTAATGCCGTGCCTAACCATTTGGGAAAGGTTCACATGGAATTTTACAGAGAACTATGGATTCGTACAATATGATCGTATTGGACGTGCGGGGAGATAAGTGACATGTCAATTACTTGCAGTGAAAACGCACCGCGAGTTATGAATGTCTTTGGGCTGTGGGAGTACACGCGTATTAGCGCAATCTCCTGAAACACATAATGTACTGTACGTGCCGCAGTACATCATGTGAACATACCCTTATTGATATGGGGCCAATCTGTGCCCGTAGCGGCAGTTAAAGCCATCTCTACAAAGCCTAATTCCAGTGCCTAGATTTGAGGGCACAGCCTTGACGGATTTTTCTAACCAAAATGATTTTCATGTGGACATACTCTAAGGGGATGTTCAAAGTATGTTTGGCGCGGCTACTGATGGCGTTCTTTCCTCCCTGAAGCTTCTGCGCTTGCAAGTACGGAATTTTAATGAGGAAACAACGCGGACTGCACAAGGCGGAGTTCTGCCTCCTATACTTTAGTATTTTTTGGCACGTAAACGCCTCAAAGAATTGACATGTCGAGTCTTTTCAGGCGGGGACAGTACGCCAAAAAGAATACTTGAGTAAAATTAGCGTTGTCTAAACGAGGACGTTGATTTTCCATTGCAGTCTATGGGAAATCTTCTACAGACACTACAGACACAATATGCCCCAAAATAAGCACCCAAAAACGCTGTGTCAACATACCCTTAGGGTCATGAAACATGGTTAGGGATTTCAGCAAAGCCGGAATAGCCTTCAAAATTTTCAAGGTTTTTGCTCTTTGGCAGTATAGACCAGAGTACTGGCTGGCCGAGTGAAAAGCCATAGACATAGGTGAATTCTACAATTAAACACACATAATCTATTATATGGCAGGGGATAATATCCACAACAGAAAGCTATGACAGACAGGGCGTCCCGCAGATCTGAATATCTGAATAGCATGTCAATGATGTTTTTTAATTGAATAGGGGTTGTGTAAACCCCATTCATTTAGGATGCATTCTAGTTTGGGCACCATTTAGTTGCATTTCTGAGATATCTTTTTATCAGCCAGACTGTGTATAACGGAATTTGTTGCGCAACTTAAGACTGGAAATAGCGTTGAACGTTTCAGCATTCAGAATTGTCACAGAGGACTTTTACTAGTAGAAAAATCCAATGTGAAATCGGAAAGGATACCTCTGATTTATGCCAAGGATTTTTCACCTCCTAATTTGGACATGGGTTAGCCCCATTTCAATGAGGCTAACCCTCGGGACACTGGCCAAATTGGAATCGGAGGAGGATCCACTTCAAAGAACGGACCCGTCTATTATTTCTCGCTCTTTTCTTTTTTTTTTCTTCTTTTTTTATTCTTTTTTTTCCTCTTCTTCTCTCTCTCTTATACATGGATTTGAAATCCATTGTATGGAAAATTCACATTGTGAACTTCAGTGCGCACTGCCCATTGAAATGAATGGCTGTCAGATTACACAGGGATTTTAATGTTGTATTGGATATAGAAATCCTCATTAAAACACATTGTTAGATCTCAGCGTTTAGGGTTTTTCATTAGACTTTTTTTTTTTTTTTTTTTTTAATTTTGTCATCTTAAACCATTCTTTAACCCCTTAAGCCGAACGTCTGAAAAGTAGTTAATGACCAGAACTTTTTTTTAGTTTTGCCTCCTTGCGTTTCAACAGTTGTAACTTTTTTATTTTTTCAAAGACGCAGTTGTATGAGGCCTCGTTTTTATTCGAGACAAGTTGCACTTTGTGGTGGAATAGTTTAAGTCCACTTATAAATAATTGCAGTATTTTTATTTATTTTTTTTACACCATTCACATTTCACACTTGTTAGATTAATTCTACAGGTTATTACGGTCGTGTGGATACCTAATATGTGTAGGTTTTTTTGTGCGTGTGTAATTTATGCACAATTATTTTTTATTATATATTTATTTTTTAATTTATTTTTACACTTTTTTTTACTTTTGTTTTTTTACTCCCATGAAGGGAGAACTATTGAAAAAATTTTTGAACATTTTTTTTTTTTTTTTTTTTTTTTAAACTTAGTAATGTATTAGCATATTCATATATGCTAATACATTCTAATTTGTGTCACGTTGACACAGGCAATGATTAGGACAGCACAAAGTGCGTCCTAGTCACTAGCTTGTTACACAGACAGCTCTGGGGCTACTCTAGGTCCCCAGAGCTGACTGTGCAGCCGTTCCCTGGGCTCTGTCGGGTCACCGGGTGTTCCGATCACCCGACAGAGCAGGGGATCCCTATGATTGCGCTGCGGTAACGCACCGCCGCAATCAAAGGGTTAAAGCACCTGGTTGCGGAGGTTTCCTCTGCTACCTGGTGCTTGCAGGAGATGCTCTGGGATCAGGGCTGTTTAGTACAGCCCCAATCCCAGCGCAATTGCGGCGCCGGGCGCTGCAAACCCCGATGTCTGCAGTGACTGCAGAAAACGACCCGCACCAGCTGACGTCTAAAGTCGGCGGGCGGTCGTTAAGGGGTTAAAGTTCATTGCTAAGTTTATAAAATTCTGAAATTTAAAAAGGAAAAAAAAAATTCCAGCACGTGTACCCTAATTTGTGTTTTTAGAACCATAGGCCCCAAGCAAATGCATATGTTATCAATTATTTCTGCTTACACGACTTATAAGATCTGTAGGACTGAGTCTTTTTTTTCTTTTCACTAGTGTTAAATTCACAGTCAAATTTGCAGATTAGGAATATGTCATGCTGCTTCTTTTTTTTATTTCTAGTGTAATGAGCATAAGAATACTTGAAGCTGTTTCTTGGTGGACAGCGTTATAAATGAGAAAGTTCTGGGATTAACATTACCGTTATCTTGCAGTGTTATATTTGTGAATAATTTTGCCTTTGGTCCTGAGGTGGATCACCAGCTGAAGGAGCGGTTTGCAAACATGAAGGAAGGTAATGTATGGACCCATCCTTATTTGTCGTTGGAGTGATGTTCGTATACTTAGTTGTAGTTAGCTGTTGCTGTGGGATGTTCAGGTCTTGGGACGAATTTATCTGCATTTTGGTTGCAATATTTTTTTTTTATTTTTAAGAAAAACCCTTTAAAGAAGCACTCTGCAAATATTTTTTGAAGAAATAAGCCATAACAGCAATATTCCAACATTGTCGTTTGGGTCATCCCATCTCGGTTGCATCCAAACACATTCCACCCTTTAATTATGGCATCTGTTACATAAACCCAGTCTGACCAACAGCCCAGTGCGTGTTCTTGTGTATGTCAGACTTCCTGCGAATGAGAGGATTACATCAAACCCTATAAGGGTGCGTTTACACACCAAAGACCAAATACCAGTCAGATTTTTTTTGGCACGCAGGGAGGCGCCTTTTGTCCACGGTTTGCGGATTCAAGCCCCCCTCCTTTGCACCCACATTCTCATGTTCTGCCCGAAAACGGGACGGAAGACTGAACATGCCTTAAAGGGAATATGTCACCAATTTTTTTTTTTTTTTACTTATTAAATCAAGCCCCTGATCGATATGCTTTTCCTCTGTCGTTTTTATTTCCTGATTGTAGATTTCTCTATTCGGCCGTCTATATATGATTGTGGGGAAGACATTCTTGCTTGCACTGTTTTTAACAGCAGTCAGAGAGATACTTTACAGCAGCTTCATGCACATAGGATTCTTAAGACACTTTCTGTCCCATAGACTTGTATAGGAGAGTTTTCACTGTGAAGGGAGGGAAGAGGGGGAGCTGGACCATCTCCTCTTGTGACTGGTGGATTCTGTGGTCATTTCTATGTGGTTTTGGACGTGGGTTCATGTTAGAAATCACATACAAATGTTTTTGGCGCATTTTACACGAGTTTTAGCCATCTACATTGATAGTAAATTTCCACATGTTTTTCGCATGAAATACGACCAGAGAATGAACTGCTGAAAATACGTGTTTGCACTACGTGTATTTTCTATTGCTCAATAAGGATGATTCACGTTCGGTTATAGATGCGGATTTCAAGTCGGAATCTGTGTAGTTTCTAACTTGATATATTCGTCATGTGGACAGAGCCTTCCTGTTTCTACCCAGCTCTACCTTCCCTGTCCTCTGTATGTCCCACCCATGCATAGAGTGCTGCGGAAGATATCATTCCTGCCTTATCTAAAGGGCCAAGAGTGCTGTGATATGATAGATGAGTCCATATAATAATGGGCTGCAGCATTAGAAAGCTCCCCTGACTTAGGGTAGAACTTACTGATTTTTCCACATGGAGTAGATGCGGACTTCACTGTGTTTTTGGACTTTGATCAGCTTAATTCTAATGGGACTTATTTGCGTCTCCGCCACCTAATGCCGAATCCGAGCGGTTTCCGTTTCAAAGAATAGACGACACGTCTGTATTGTAGATTTTAAATCTGCAGTGGAAACAATTCTGTGCCGTAGTTCACTAGTTCTGCATTTAGGTTCTGCTTCCAAATGTGTGGAGTTATCATATAGAGCGGATTTTCAGCGTTAAATCAGCATGGAATCCATTTCAACAATTCGTGGCCTTAGGCCTCGTTCACACGGCTTATTCTGGGACGGAATGGAGCCGTACTCCACGCCGGATTTGCGCTTCAGTACGGCTCCAATCCGTCGCAGTAACTACGGTAATCCACAGTTCTCATAGAGAACTATGAATTCCGTCTCTTCTCCCTTCTCGGCGAATCCGCCGCGGGGGGGGAGTGACATGCACATTATTTATGGCGTGTACGCGCTGTGACTAATGTGTATGGGGTCGGCGAGCTGCCGAAATCTGTCCCCGCAATTACTCCGTGTGAACATTTCCTAAGGTTATGTTCAAACTACTAAATTGCGGCGAACTTT
This sequence comes from Phyllomedusa bahiana, assembly GCA_025379985.1. Lineage (NCBI taxonomy): Eukaryota > Metazoa > Chordata > Amphibia > Anura > Hylidae > Phyllomedusa > Phyllomedusa bahiana. The sequence goes on from JAODAL010018327.1 coordinate 22,083, forward strand.
TCTCCGTGTATTTGCGCTTGATACACACCGAAACTACGGTAATCCATAGTTCTCATAGAGAACTAGGGATTACGCCTCCTCCCCCCGCGCGTACAATACTATAGACATTTGTTACTAGCGGCGCGTATTCGCCGCTAGTAATTGACCAGTCACTTCTCTCCCCGCGCGCCTTGTACGCCGCCCGGGGAGAAGAGGCGTAATCCATAGTTCTCTACCGAGAACTGTGGATTACCGTAATGACTGGGACGCATTTCACCCGTATTTGAGCGCAGTACGGCGTGAAATATGGACCAAAATGCGCCCTATTTGACCCCGTGTGAACCTAGCCTTACACTGTTTTTTCCCAGTCAGCTCTTCCATTGCAGGAGGTAGAGAAGACCGGTTAAAGCTGCATCTCATAGAATACACTGGAGACTCTGCCATGTGAGGTATGGGACAGTTTCGATCATTGGCTGCCCTTAGGATTTAGGATTTGTATCAGCAAGTGCAGTGTGATAAGGGACCAATCCTGACCTCCAGAGAGTCAGTCATGATGGAAAATGTAGACTTCATGAGGGGGTCCATATCAGAAGGAAAGGAGGAGGTCAAGGTAATGATTAACTGAAATAAGTATATTCTCGCATACACAAGTGTGTTCCCATTATGCTCTGAAGAGGTTGACGGACCATAGACATTGCTCGGCTATCCACAGAGTAGGTAATAAACATCTGGTTGCTGTGGGTCCGACCAATGACACCAATCCCCCACCCTGCAATTGCTGAAATGCGGGCTTCGGGTTCCCAGTCCTTGTTCGTTGCGCTCGTGCAGCGAGGAAGTCTTTGAATGGAGCAGTGGCCCGACATGTGCACTGCTGCTGCATTCAGAAACTTCCTCAATATTGGAGTGCAGTGAGGACGGTGGACTCGGGGTGGGGTTGGGGGGACTGTTTTGAGGGGGTGGGGGCATTTAAGAGATCAGTGACTACCTAGTGGTTTGACCTCCAGCGATCAGACATTTCTCATCTATCCTGTGGATTGGTGCTGAATGTCTATGGTGGGACAACCCCTTTAATAATGGCCTATATAGACAAAACAATATTGTCGGAGTGCTTCTATAAAGCTTGTAGTACAAAGTGGAAACCTATACACAGCATTTTGGTATTTGTACCTGTCTTGGTGTCAGTGGTGTGTTCACCTAACATGCTGAAGTACGGACATGTTCTGTATGTGCTTTTCCATAGAAAATGCGTCGAAAATGCACCTAAAATAAAGCGACCTAAGCCACTCCATCCTGCATGCAACACGCATGTGTGATTTATATATAGTAGACTACATGTCTTTTACTTGCCTTGACTCTTAAGGACTAACTTCACTTTTGGGTCTCACAGGTTTTTGTTTTTTTTGATAAAGCAAGTTCTGAAATTGTCAAAGTATAAATTGTCTCTGTAAGAATCTCCTTCCACACAGATATTGTGTAATTGGCCCTAGGGGGTCTGTGAGCTGTGGTGATGCGTCACCCAAGAGCTTGCATATTTCCTTTGTCTTTAGTTTTGTGTGTTAGAGAGTCCAGAGAAATAACGTATAGTTGTCTAATGCCTATAAGTAAACTTGCTTCTCTCCCTCAGGAGTCTTCATCTACAAAAGCAAGAAAAAAAAGTAAAAACTGGCATTTTTTGCATTTACTTTCTTGCACACAACAGGACCATTAACGGTCATTGCTACTTTCACCAGTTTTACTACATTTTTCTTCATTTTTTTTTTTCTGCTTTTTTTCCAATGACCTGAAGCAAAAGTTTGCTCGAGTTTCAGATGGTATTGTGAAAAGTCAGCTCTTAATGTCTTTTTAAAAGTCACTTTCTGACATGGCGTATATTTAATTTTCTGTGTGTAAGATAAGGTTGTCAGTACTGGCAGCGCTCAGTACTTCTCTCATCTTGACACGCTTATATGATGCTTTACTTACTTTGTTAGGCTTAATTCCTTTCTCCTCAGGTGGCAGAATTGTCTCCTCAAAACCATTTGCGCCTCTTAACTTTCGTATTAATAGCCGAAACCTGAGTGGTAAGTGTTTTTTGTTGTTTTTTTTTTCCAGGTTACGTTGATATTTTTCCTTCCTTTTAATAGAGAAACCTTGGAAAAAAAATTATCCGGCAATTATATTTTTAACGCTTTCTTTTGGATTTTGGTATTTCCTTGTTCCTTATTGCAAGACTTCCAAGTTAGTTTTCCGGTTTGTATGCTTGATGGTTTTAATATTTTTTGAAATTTTTGTTTTTAAGAATTAAGCTATGAAGAATACAAACGGGAAAACTAGCTTGGATTTCTTGCAATAAGGGCTCGTTCACACTGTTTTTGAATCCGAAAATTGCATCCAAAAATGCAGCGTCGTATGGATCCAACATGCAGCTGCGTGTTTGGATGCAGCAGGATCGCACCCTTTAGTTTTAAATAAGGCTCCTGCTGCGTCTTTTGGATCAAGAATTGACATGACAATTCTTCGAACGGATCCGAAAGACACAATGAGACGCATCGGTGATCACTCGTCTGAACACCGATGCGTGTTTTACACTGCAAGCAATGCAAAATCACGCTGCTCATTGTTAGATGTGTTTTGGGTCCGTCTAGACCACACCGCGGGCTTGTGTTATCCGGCCCGGCACATTTTTCCGTTCAGCCGCCGCGGCGCTTACTGAGAGCCGCAAAATGTCCGCCGCAGCGCTTACTGAGTGAGAGCCGCAGGCTGACCGCCGGCAGCGCTTACTTAGTAAGCGCTGCGGCGGCCATTTCGCGGCTCTCACTGAGTAATCCTGACTCAGTGGGAGCCGCAAAATGACTTCTGCAGCGCTTACTATGCTGCTGCTATAGCCCCTCCTACTTTGCGTGGTGCCGTCTTCTGCGGAGCAAGACGGCGCGCACGGTACCTCGTGGTGTGCCCTCCCGTCACCGCACCGTCTCCTTCCCATCTCTGTGGCCGGGACCTGAGTCTCGGACGCCGGACCCGAACAATAGAGGCACTCAGGCCAGGTGAGCCAGGCCAGAAGTCAGTCCCCCTGTTCTCAGTACTGTTTCCCTCACACTACCTGCCGACTGCTAAGCAGTGGGCAGGCCCTGACCCCACAGTCTTTGAAAAATGTTCTTTTTTTTTTCTTTTTTTTTATGATTGTTGTTAATTGTACAGGTGTTTAGTGGCCACTGTGCCACTAGTTGTGGTCAGCACTGCTGACTTATTAACTGTGTTTTTATTAACCCCTTCACGACCTTGGATGTATGCATACGTCCAGGTGAATGTGTGAACTGTAAAGCAGAGTTTGTGCGATCGCTGCGGTATGTCAGCACTGACATCCCGCAGCATCGGCCCCGACACAGGAGGAGCAATCTCCTCCTGTGTCTCTGTCTGTGCTAGCAGCCGCACGGTCATACACGATCATGCAGCTGCTGTGTGCTGACAGACAGCACGGAAGGTAGAGAATGCCTTCTGGATTGTCTGTGACGTCACCATGAGTGTCAGTTACAATAGAGACCAATACACTGCAGATAGCTGTGTATTGATTTCTATTTTAAAAATGATTTTCCCATCAAAAAAAAAAAAAGGTGAAAAAGTAAAAAAAAAAAAAAAAAAAAAAACAGTGAACACAGTAAAACACAAAACAAAAAATAAAATAAAAACACTTACACCGCCTTTCTCCTTTACAAACGCCAATCGCCCCAAATAGGATAAAGAATAAAGTACCCATATTTGGTATTGCCGCGTGCCCAATAAATTTCTGTCATGTTAATTAACCCACACGGTGAACGCCTTAAAAAAAACCTCTGCTTTCCTGGTTGCCCTCAAAGGACTAATTATAACTTTAAATTTACTGTATAAACGTGCTACTTCTTATAGGTTGTTTAACTGTTAAGGAGACATGTCATTTATACAGTTTTAAAATTATGTCGGCCCTTTAAGGTCCACCATGAGGCTGATGTGGCCCCCGGTGAAAACGAGTTTGACACCCCTGGTCTAGACCAATGTTTCCCAAATCCAGTCCTTAAAGCCCACCAACAGGTCAGGTTTTCAGGATTTCCCACAGAATGCACTGACAATAATGATATCACCTGTGCAAAAAGTGAGGAAAGCAGAAGAAAACATGACCTGTTGGTGGGCTTTGAGGACTGGAATTGGGAATCCCTGGTCTAGACGGACCCCAAAAACGCAAACTAAAAACGTTTTGTTGCATGGACCCGAACAACCTGTGTGAACATACCCGAAGACTCAAGGAAACGGCACGGACCACTGCCAGCAAAGTCCAAAGAAAACTTGGAAAAAACATCCAGCGTCTAAAGTACAAAAAATATCTAAGGTTTATTAAAAACCATAAAGCTGAAGCATACAAAGAGAAAAACTAGCTTTCTTGTGTGTATGCTTCTTGGTTTTAAATATTTAAACTAAGAAAAAAGGAGAAAAAGCCAGCTCACCCGGCTCCCATCGTGATGGTAGCCTTCAATACCGTCCGTGCTCAAATCTGCATCCCAAGTCACGCCAATAAGTAGCAAATAGATAGATGATTGGCACCGGTCCAGTTAAAAGAAGATTTATTCAAGCAATACAAAAAATGCCATACACGAATTGTGCACAAGAGAGGACAGCGGGGCACATGGGCTGACCGGTTTCGGGCTATGGTGCCCTTAGGGTATGTTCACACGACGTTTTTGCGATCCGCTTTTCGCAAGCAAAACGGATCCAAAAAAACGTATCTAACAATGTGCACTTTGATTTACATTGATTTCAATGTAAAAAGCGCATGAAGTGATCGCCGATGCGCTTTTACTTCTTTGCTAGCCGCTTTTCGGATCCATTTTAAGAAGTGACATGTCATTTCTTCTTGCGTTTTACGCAAGTGAAATCCCCATCGGAACCAATGGGGTGCGCTTTTGGTGCCTGAAAAACGGATCCAAAAGCGCAACACACTTTTGGGTACGTTTTGGATGCCAAAAGCGCATCCGAATAACGCATTAGATTAAAATTTGAATGTCTGTGTTTTATATTAATATTGTGTGGTGTGTGTAGATGTAATGTGTGTATGTGTTTTGTATATTATATATTTATATTTATATATATATATTATATATATTATATATATATAATTATATATATATTTTATATATATTCATATATTTATCAATTTAAATAGTAATTTTTAGTAGTTAATAGTTATTTTAATATTATTAAGGGCTTGTTCACACAACGTTTTTGCGATCCCTTTTAGGATCCGTTTTTACGGATCCGGTAAAACGGATCTGACAATTGTCAGTGTGTTTTAAAATTGCTTTCAAAGGCAAAAGCGCATCGCTGTTCCACGTGTGATCGCCGGTGCGCTTTTCGCGATGCGTTTTTCGGATCCGTTTTAAGAATTGACATGTTTAATTTCTTCTTGCGTTTTACGCAAGAGAAATTTCCCCATAGGAAATAATGGAGTGCGCTTTTGGCATCCCGAAAGCGGATGCAAAAACGCAAGCATACATTTGGGTGCGTTTTAGATCCGTTTTCGATGCCAAAACGCATCCGTAAAAACGCATTGGATTTATAATTAAATATAAAATTTAATTTTATGTTGGCTTATATTTAGTTTATAAATGTATGTAAATATATATATATATAAAATATTGTATATATTTATATGATTATAATATATATATATATATATATATATGGTATATATTTATGTTATATATATATATATATATTTCTATACAAAAGTTTAAATGTATATAATATTATAAATGTGTATAATAGTATATAAATGTACATTTATAGATATGTATATATATATGTATACTAAATATATATTTAATTTATAAATATTTAGTTTAGAAATTATTTAGTTTATACATGATTGTTATTAATTAATTTACATGGGGTGGGTTTGAAAACTATTGGTTGATTTAAAAAAAATAAAATAGGGGGAGGGCGGGTTCAAAAATCACAGGTGTATGTACGGCTGACTGACACTAGGTAAAAAAAAAGTTTTTTTTCTTGGTCATTGTTAGGTTATAGTTATTTTAAATTGCAGTTTGATAGGTTGATTTAAATAAAGCATTGAAGAAACGGATCCAAAAAATGGATCTGTAAAACGCATGCAAAACGCATCCAATTAGCATCCAAAAAAGGATCAGCTGTTGCGTTTTCTGGATCCGCTTTTTGGATGCAGTTTGCATCCAGTTTTCGCAGGTTAAAAACGGATCCGTAAAACGCATCCAAAACAGATCCAAAACGTCGTGTGAACAAGCCCTAATTTTGCTTATTTATAATAATTACTGTTTTTATTTATAGTTGTCATTTCATTCACATTCCATAATTATTAATCAATAATTATTTAATTAATAATTATTAATCATAATTATTGATTGTTAATTAGTTATTAACTAAATTAAATTAATAATTATTTATTATTAATTAATTAGCAATGATTAATTATTCGTAATCAATAATAAATCATTAATTATTCGTTTAATGGGTTTTTTAGGGTTAATAGTCAGTTAATCTGTAATTGTAAATTGATTGACCCAAGGTCAAAAGGGTGTATTTGGTCATGGAATAGGTTAAATTAATAGATAATTGATTTGAAAGAAAAGGCATTAAAAAACAGATCCAAAAACTCATTCAAAACGAATCAAAAAAAGCATCAGATGCTGCTTTTTTGGGTACGTTTTTTGGATGCAGTTTTCTTCTGGTAAAAAACGGATGAAACGATAAAAATTTCATTTTTTTTTTTTTTTTTTTAACAATTTTATGTCTTTGTCTTGCAAACTGGCACAATACGATTACACAACTACTACATTTCTGTTTGTGTGATTTTTGTTTTTCTATTACTTTTGTACAAAATAATAATTTTTTTTTTTGTTTCCATATTCTTAAACGCCTGTATGGTTTATTTTTCACTGTAGCCATTTTCAGTTTTTGACACGAGAACTTTTTACATTTTTTCTTCCAGATATTGGCACAATAATGAGAGTTGTTGAACTGTCACCACTCAAAGGCTCTGTTTCTTGGACCGGCAAGCCAGTCTCTTACTATCTGCACACCATTGATCGGACTTTAGTAAGCATCTTTCTGTTGCTCTGTTTCCACTGTCCTAATTTAGTTTTCTCATTATTCAGTATCTGTTATTCTGAACGAGAGCTGATATATTACCAATATTCTCTCAAGAAATATTTTTTTGTCTTTTTTACCGTTTTGTTTTGCAGCTTGAAAATTATTTTTCCAGTCTGAAAAATCCAAAACTCAGGGTAAGTTGTGTAGTTAAGAAAATACACAGTTTATTTTAAACAGGCTAAAAGCCATCTGTTCTTTATCAAGGATTTATGGATCAGTTATTATAGACTAGTTGCCTTTTCACATATTTGATAGCCCTTTTATTGACCATCTGCTAGTCCATAATACTAAATAATCCAGCACCTTTCAGGGCCTGTTCATTTCAAATTAAGGGACATTTTTTTTCAGGAAATTTAAACAGGAAAGTGTTTCAGGAAATTAAAGTTCCAGAGTTTCCTTTTGTGAAATCTCTTGACCCCTTAGTGACTGGCAATTTACAGTTGGCTAAGAGGTTTTTTTAACGGTGTGGATTAAAACAAAATGGCGCCACCAAGACTAACAAATGCTTTGTACACTCAATGTTGTGAGCCATTTCTGATGAGAAGGTTTAAAGTAAACCTGACAGGTGGTTTATGCTCCTCTGAGAGCAGGATGTGATAGAGGGAGAGGAGCTGAGCTCTGTGATATATAGGGTTGTATGGTAGAGGGAGAGGAGCTGAGCTCTGTGATATATAGGGTTATATGATAGAGGTGCTAGCTCTGTGATATATAGGGTTGTTATGGTAAGGGGGGAGAGGAGCTGAGCTCTGATATATAGGGTTATATGATAGAGGGAGAGAAGCTGAGCTCTGTGATATATAGGGTTATATGATAGAGGGAGAGAAGCTGAGCTCTGTGATATATATGGTTATATGATAGAGGGAGAGAAGCTGAGCTCTGTGATATATAGGGTTATATGATAGAGGGGAGAAGCTGAGCTCTTTGATGTATATGGTTATATGATAGTGGAGAGAGAAGCTGAGCTCTGTGATATATATGGTTATATGATAGAGGGAGAGAAGCTGAGCTCTGATATATAGGGTTATGTGTGTCCTCTTACATGTTACGTAAGGCAGGTATAGACAGTTTTTAAAAATAAATAAAGACATACTTTTCTCCCCTGCTGCACGATGCAAACTGTCTTCTGGTACAGGTGGCTTGATATCATCAGGAAGCTCAGGCATCGTGTTGACATAGCACGCAGGTGTAGGAGTACTAAGATGGAGACCTTCATTAGGCCCTCGGCTGCTATGACAACCGGTCAGCACCCATAATCTTGTCATTGGGGAGAAATCGGGGACCAGAACAGTGCACAGCACCTTTTTTCTTAATCCGTTAGATGCTGCTGTTGTAATTACCTTGACCTCTTAAAGGATATAAGACCAGGTTTGGAGTTGTCTCTGGTCCAGACTGCCAGTGACAGGATTGTCACCTGCCGCATTATAGCACAGACTTGCATATGAGCCTGCTACATAATCCCTCCAAGACGTGATGTGAATGTATGTAATATGGCAGGAAGGGGGTTAAATTTATCCACCCTTTGGAAATACACAAATAGGCTCTAAAGTAGAGAGTTAGGCCATGTTCACACGGCTTAAAACTGGACGTATTTCAGTCCGTAATTACGCGCCGGAGTGCGCAATTTACGGGCTAAAAACGTCCCAGTCATTACGGTAATCCACAGTTCTCATAGAGAACTAGGGATTACGTCTCCTCTCCCTGCACGGCGAATCTGCCGGGCGGGGAGATAACTGACCGGGGAATGACCAGCGGCGTATACGCGCCGCTGGTAATACACGTCTATGGGCCGGCGAGGTGCCGGCCCCTCGCTCCCGCCCCCGGCCACACGGTGTATTTGCAGGGCGTAATTTCGCCCCGCAATTACGCCGTGTGAACCTAGCCTTAGATCTCTGATGCCACCTATTAGCAGTAGTGTCCCTTAATAGGTGCATCTAAGGAGTACGCCGCCCCGGTATTTGTAGCTCGTGGTCCATGCATTTCAGTTTTCAAGTCTCCCCTGAGACCTTTTGGATTGTGATTGCAGAATAGATTAAGACCATCAATCACTCTTCCTGGTGGAATAATTCCTGCAGTCATTTTTCAGCAAATGAATCCTTGATGAATTTTTTAAAGCTGTATTTGGTTTTTATTGAGTGGACGACCAGCTGTGCATTTTTAGTTTTCTAATTAAAGACGACCTGGTATAGAAGGCGTCCTCGGATAGATTACATTTTTAATAATTTTAATTATTTTAATTGTTATTATGACTGTGTCCTGCCCCATAAACCTGTCTCTTCTATCTGTGTTACTCTGTGGTGATACGGGCATGGTATTTTTATGTGGAGCATTGCTAATCAAGTGGATTTATATTTGTAGCTATTACAGCTACAGATCACTTACATCGGTTTAATACTTCTAGCAATATTGAGATTATGTTGAGGACTAGTGACCCTTTTACTGTAGGGGCGCACAGCCCATTGGCTGGAATGCAAAATTATACTACTACAAGGGGCAATAACACGTCAAACAGTGCAGCCCATAAACGGAACATCTTTATCGCATTGTTAAAGGGGTTGTCTCACTACAAGGATTGCTTTTTATGTTAAAGATCTTGCAAAAATAAGTCACTTTGCAATATGTGTCCATTAACAGTATCCTACCTGTTCTGAGATATCCCCTCGTGTATGGGCTGCATCAGCTCCTCAGGTCGCTATAGCTACAGACCTGTTTGATCTCTCCTGATAGGCTGCCAGCACTGGTTGCTATAGCTACAGACCTGGCTTCTACTGCAGCCTAGTAGAAGCCAGTAACCGCGCCCCTGAATTCAAAGTGATACCAAGAAAACGGGACTGAGGTAAGATGAATCGGTGTAGTGAGACAACCCCTTTAAGAACGCTGGGCCCCCTGCCAAAACTTTTTTTTTTTTTTTTATAATTGGGAGGAGCAGACTGCTGGCATTATTATCAATTCACTTGGGGGACAAGGATGGACGAAAGGTTGGGGTTTTTGTGGGGAAGGAGATCAGACACTTTGTGAGGGGATAGAGGAGGGACACTAAGGGTATGTTCACACAGCGTTTTGGGATCCGTTTTTGGATCCGTGTTGGATCGGAAAATTGCATCCCAAAACGCTGCGTCGATCGGATGCTGAACGGATCTAACATGCAGGTGTGTGTTTGGATGCATGTTGGATGCAGCAGGATCGCACCTTATAATTTTAAATAGGGCTCCTGCTGTGTCTTTCGGACCAAGAATTGACATGTCAATTCTTGTAATAGATCCAAAAGACACAATGAGACGCGCATCGGTGATCACTCGTCTGAACCCTGATGCGTGTTTCATATTAAAAGCAATGTAAATCACATTTCTATTTGTTAACTGCGTGTTTGGGTCCGACAGACGAATCCAAACATGCAGCTAAAAGCGTATGTAAACACGCCGTGTGAACATACCCTAAACCGCAAAAGACACCCCATATTAGGGTATGTTCACACAGCGTATTTGAAATACGTATTTAACAGTGTTCCAGTTAGATCTTTGATTTTCAATGTTAAATACGTATCACCGCTCACACAGTACGTATTTTCCATAGGTAATTATATTGCGTTTTACAGATGCATACAAAGTAGTGACATGTACGTTCTTGTTCTGTTACCCATGTAAAATCCCCATAGGAAGTAATGGGGTGCGTTTTTTGAAGGCTAAAAAACGTATCCAAATACGTAACGCACTTTCTGGTACATATTTAGATACTCAATAACTATATAAACGGATTGTAAAGAAATGAATTAAACCATACGTAATCACTGGAAAAATAGCTTGGCCTATAAAGCTAATAAATATAATCATGATCCAATACAGGAATACTGTGTCATTGCCCAATAGATCAAAAAACGTAAGTAAGACTTGATAAATGATAGTGGCCGCAACAAGAGAGCGAGTGTTCAGTGCGAGTCTGGATTAGTGCTCACGATACCCAAAGGAGAAGGCATAGTAAAGATGAGAGCCGTCCGGGGGATCCTAAAAGAACCCCCATATGCAGGTAGCACGACACGATCTGCATATGGGGTTCTTTTAGGATCACCTGGACGGATCTCACGTTTTTTTTAAATAATTTGTTGGGCAATGATACAGTATTCTTCCAGGAGTCATCATTCTGGATCATGATTTTATTTATTTGTTTATAGGCTAAGCTATTTTTCTAGTGATTATGTATGGCTTAATTTCTTTATCAGTTTATATAGTTATTGAGCAATTAATTTTTTTTCACCTATTTAGATGCACCTAAAATACACATCGGATCCAAGTTTGAATGTCCATTTAAAAGAAAACGTAGTGAAATTCGCATCCGAAAAAAGTATCCAAATACGCATCAAATAAGTATTACAGATGCGTTTTTGGTTAGGTTTTTTTGGATGCAGATTTTGGACTGATTTCAGTATGTTAATTTATGTATCGAAAAAAGTATCGGACACGTCGTGTGAACCTACCCTTAAGGCAGGGGTGTCAAACTGCGGCCCTTCAGCTGTTGGGGAAACTACAACTCCCATCATGGCCACTGTTATAGATTATACAAATGCATGATGGGAGTTGTAGTTTCCAGACAGCTGGAGGGCCGCAGTTTGACACCTGTGCCTTAAGGGCTTTCTTTAGGGGCATTGGGGAACCATGAGGCTGTGCCAGGAGATTATGGCAACATGGAGCATATTAATTATTACAGAATACCAGTGCAATAAAATTTAGGCAAGCTTCCTTTGATTTGTACAAAAAACTAATTTTGTGCGGGTGGTGATTTTTCATGCTTGTTTGAAAAAAATGGTGGCTCTACTGACGCAGCTGGGGGTGTTGGGTGTTTAGGCTATGAGTGCAGTAATGTCAGTTGTCTATATCACAGGTGTCAAACTGCGACTCTCCAGCTGTTGGGAAACTACAACTCCCATCATGCATTTGTATATCTAGAACAGTGGGCATGATGGGAGTTGTAGTTTCCCAACAGCTGGAGGGCCGCAGTTTGACACCCCTGGCTCTATATTTTCACACATCAATGTCGTAAGCCACCGGTTGGGCCCGAGGCATCCTGGGGCTATAAATGAGTTAATAATCGGGCTCTGTTTTTTAGGAGGAGCAAGAAACAACAAGACGGAAGCATCATCGTGAAGGAAAGAGCAATACCACCACCCCTACGAAAATTCAGGAGGTTAAGGTAGGACCTTGTTATGAATATAACACATGGCCGCTGTGTGATCTAGACCACGATGGGCCTAAAAGATGGGCATGGAGTCTAAAACCCGCGGACGCAAAAATTTCGGGTTTTCAGGCGCTGAGGAGGAGAAGCCGCCTTCTGTGAAAAAGACTTCGCCAGCCAAAGCTCGCAGAAAACTCAGCAAGAAGGGTAGGAAAATGGCTGGCCGAAAACGCGGACGTCCGAAGAAACTGCTTCCATCCGCCGGTGAACGCAAGGCCTCCAAATCCCCAACTGCACTGGAACCCATACTTTCACAGAATGGCCCTCCCCCTCAGTCGCCAACACAGACAAACCCTCAGGGTAAGCAGATACTGGGTTGACCCTTATGCCGTCTTCCATCTTGATACAACTTGTTGAAAGCTTTTTTTCTGCTGAGATCAGTTTTTGGTTTCTTTGAGGGGTATTCCAGCGTTCGGACAAAAAACTTGAAATGTGATCATTACACACAGAGCAGCAGTAGATCACGTAACCCCTTAAGCCACAAGCCTGAAAAGTACATAATGACCAGCACATTTTTTTTAGTTTTTGCCTCCTTTCCAACAGTCGTAACAGGTTTTTTTTTTTTTTTTTTTTCAAGGACGCAGTTGTATGGGGGCCTCTTTTTTAAAGGGCCAATTTTTTACTTTTTGGAAGGATAGTTTTTAAGTTTCAAAAATTTAAAAAGAAATTTTTTTCACTTTTTTTTTTTTTTAAAAATCCATTTTTTTTTACACTTTTAAAATTCATGAAAAAATTTAGCTCCCCCCCCGGTTTAAAAAATTTTTGATCAAAAAAAAAGCCCCAGGGTTTACTTGTATGCCCTTTTTGCAGTATGTGCCGCTGGGGGGGTCTGTGTGGTACAGAAAAAATTAATGTGTCCGCAAACCCCCCATGGGACCCCGGGTTTTCATCGTTTTTTCGAAATGTTTTTTGTGTCAGAAAATACGTTTACTTGGGGTACATTTATTTTTTAACCTATATGGGGAAAGGGAAAGGGGGGCTTTATTTTGGGGTTTTTTGCCCCGCCCACTCCACGGCGTCATAAGAAGGGGGGGTTTTTTTTTTTATTTTTTCTCTCTGAAAATGGAGGTGGTTTTACCCGTGAAGCCGATTTGGGTCGTTGGAGGTAAAAATAGATAGGACTGCCCGATTTTGAGACACGTTAAATGTGGGCACTTAAACATCTTTTTACAAAAAATGTAACCAGGTTCAAAGTTTTTTCATGTATTAATAGCAAAAAAGCTTCTTTTGGGTTTTCCAGAGGTATTGACATTTTTAAAAAACAGACCCCATTGGCAATCTTAGATTTATATTTCACCGCATTTTTTATATAGTTTTCCCATTTTGTAAAAGCTTCTCCGAGTCCGACTTGTAGCTCGGTATGAGCTGGCTTCAGAGAACGAGGAGATGGCTGCACTTACGCAGCTCTCCCCTATTTAGGTCCACGGGAGTTCTGAATACACTCAACCACACTCGCTCAGGTATATTTGGAGCTCCCATCGAAATGAACAGGGAGAACTTCACCAACGTGGCCATCTCCCTGTCCTCCGAGGCCAGCTCATAGCGAGTTACAAGCTGACTTCAGAGAAGCTTTTATGAGATGGGAAAACCCCTTCGGCCTCATTTTGGTGGGGCTTAACCAGGGATTCAGGGTGGAGGCGCCATCATGTACTGAGAATTCTGGCATGGATTTCCTGTTCAGAGGAATGGTATGTAGATTTTGACAATTAAAGGGGTTGTCTCACTACAAGGATTGCTGCTTTTTATGAAAGATCTTGCAAAAACAAGTCACTTTGCAATATGTGTCCATTAACAGTATCCTACCTATTCCTAGATATCCCCTCTTGTATGGGCTGCATCAGCTCCTCAGGTCACTATAGCTACAGACCTGTTTGACCTCTCCTGATAGGCTGCCAGCACTTTTTGCTATAGCTACAGACCTGGTTTCTACTGCAGCCTAGTGAAAGCCAGTAAACACGCCCCTGAATTCAAAGTGAAACCAAGAAAACAGGACTGAGGTGAGATGAATCAATGTAGTGAGACAGCCCCTTTAATCTGCATCCTTATTCCATGTCAAAATCAAATTATTTTTTTTTCTTTTTTCTTGAATGCAGCAGATGCCAGCTGTTACAAATCGCAGCTGCTAGCTATAGTTACTAAATTAAGAAGTTTAGTTTTTTTTATTCAATAATATATATATATTTTTTTAAATTCAATAATATATATATATATTTTTTTTTAGATACATACAAGTCACCTCAGAGTCCGTATTTTCAGCTACCTCCCAAAGTGCAGCGTCAACCTTCCAACCAGCTGTTATCTTCACCCACACCTCCGGCCCTGCAGAAGCTGCTTGGTAAGAATCCTGCATGGGGTAGGGTGAATGTAAGTGGTCTTACTAGTGTTTCAAAGACGCAAGTGACATATCGAAGACTGGTTAAGTTGGTGAGTTCTACACTAACATTTAGGGAGCTTTTACACCAGATAATTTTGCATGCACTTCCATCACCAGCAAAAAAAGAAAAAAAAATCTGTTTAAAAATCTATAGTGACAAATTTCGCTGCCCATCCGCAGCAGTTGAATTGCAGATTTTGAATTCCACAACAAACTCGTGTTGCAGATTTTAAGATCTGCATGGCAGGTGAGTTGACGTGCGCATCCTGCAGCGTGCGGAAGATCTTTTTAAAACGACTGTGGATTTTCTGCATGCAAATGCAAGTACTGGCAGGAAAATAAACTTAAAGGATGACGCAAGACGATGACAACTCGGGACTTTTTTTTTCTCTCTCTCTCTCTCTTCTGTAAGTTTGTATAGTGACTTATAGGCTGAACTTAGCTGACAGATGTTCAATGACAGTGTATATATAAATTTTTTTGTGTGCATGTGTTAAGGAGAAAAATCTATTTGTGCTCGAGCCAGTCATCTTAATTTGGGAAACGTGCATATTGTCTGACCTATTGTAACGTCTGACACTCTGCCTCTCTCTAGCAGCAGTTTTCATCGGCGACGGTTCTGGCCTCACCCTTATTTGTCACCTCCCCGTTTAGCAGCGGAACCTCTCGAGCCTTCGTGATTTAGCCTCTGTTCACCAGGCCGGAGCAAAGGCTCTCCACCGTGTTGCTGCCCATATGTCTCTCGCCATCTTCTTCTGTCACTCCCCTTTTATTTTTGTATGATGTTGTGTTTCTGTGTCCTGCTTGTTTTGCATGCATCACTACCTTTTACCATCTCGTTTAATTTATATTCACTTTTTCATTCATGCTTTTAAGGCCTCGTTCACACGGCTTATTCTGGGACTGATTTCAGCCGTACTGCGCGCCGAATTTGCGCTCCAATACGGCTGAAATCCGTCCCAGGCATTACGGTAATCCACAGTTCTCATAGAGAACTTTGGATTCCGTCTCCTCGCCCCGCCCGGCGTATTCGAAAGAGAAAGTGACATGCACATTATTTACGGCGTGTACGCGCCGTGAACAATGTGTGTCTTTGGGGCCGGCGAGCTGCCGGCCCCCCGCCCCGCCCCCCCGGCTGCACGGCTGCCGGCGTAATTGCGGGCGAAAGTCCGTCCCTCGCAATTAATACGGCAATAAGCCGAGTTGAACTTGCCTAACAGCTGCATGTGTACACACAGTTTTTTTTCTTTTCCCTTTTTTAGTACATTTCTTTATATAATTTTAAATATATATATATATATATATAATATATATATACTATCTAATATCTATATATCTATATAATATATATATATCTCCTATATATATATATTTTTTTTTTTTTGGACTTGCCTTATACTATTGCCTTTTTGCTTTGCTTTGTCTGTTTTGTCCTCTCTTTTACCATCTCTGTACCATGTTCTCTTTTACCATACATATATTTTTGTTTGAGTCTCCTTTTTTTCCTTTCTATCGTCTATCATGTGATCCTCTTTCCCCTCGGATGGAGTTCAGGTTGGTTATATCTTCCTGCAATCCGAAAATTCAGTATGGTTTCTAAGAAACTTTATGCAGCACACTTTGGATATGGACTAGGATAAATCCTCAATTACTTTGTATCCTAAGGTATGTTCACACGTAGGTTTGGACACGTCCAGAATCAGTGTCCAAACCCGCTGTAAAGTGATTTAGGGTATGTTCACATGGGCTAATATCGGCGCGCATATTTGCGCTTTAATACGGGCGAGATGAACTATGGATTACACCTCCTCTCCCCACTCGTACAATACAATCGTATGCGTGGGGAGATAAGTGACGTGTCAATTACTTGCGACGAATATGCGCCGTGAGTAATGAATGTCAATGGGGCCGGCGGGCTGCCGGCTCCCCCCGTGTCGCGGGAGAATGCGCGTGTCAGCACGACTCCCAAAAACACCCGGCGTAATTGCGGCCGTACTGGACGCGCCGCGATTACTCCATGTGAACATAGCCTAACACTGTACCCTATGTAAAATCACAATCAAGTGCAGGAGGCAGACCTCCGCCTCAGGCAGTCCGGGTCGTTTCATCGCAGAAATTCTGCGTGGAATTTTCAACATGGAAGCAATGCTTCCTCGAAAAAGCCATCGTGTGAACTCGCCCTTAGTCTCTGTCCTCTGGTAGCGGGTTCCAGCAATAGAACCTTTGCCGAAATGTTGCTACTGCTTAGTCCAGGCATCCTCAAACTGCGGCCCTCCAGCTGTTGGGAAACTACAACTCCCATCATGCATTTATATAATCTATAACATCTGTTAAGGAGCAGTTCTGATGGGTAGTGTCCTGCAGCTGCATGTATTTGGGTCATGTGGAACCGTACCAATATAAGAATATGCCTGGATTATGCTATATACACTACAGCTCTTTTCCTATAAGCCTTTGCTTTATGCAAAACAGTCAGTGAGGTCTGACAGGCGAGTAAACCCTCGCACCGACCCAGTTCTTGGTGGCTCTCCCCATGGAGAGATTTGTCCCCCATATAGGTTACATTGCAAGCAAAGGAAACTATGGCGGTTACATGTTATTTGTGCATTGTATAAGAAGTCTCTTTTCTAATGCTGCTTTAGCTGTACTGTTTTGTAGTGACTATAATTCTTGTTGTTTTATTCTTCGGCTGCTCTTTTTTTTGGGATTTAGTAATAGTGGTTTACATTTTTTCATTATAGGGTGAGTTCACACGGCGTATAGCGGCACGTACCTGTGCGCGCCGCTATACGCCTGCTGTTGAAAGTATGCGCTGGCCAACGTGTATTTTCAACAGAGCTGCGACCCGGCTACCAACCCCAGTGCATAAGTGCCCGGAAGAAGTGATGTCACTTTATGTTTTATTATTAATTTATTTTTTTTTTTAAATGGTTGGTGAACTGAGGTGAAAATGTCGGGTAATCATACACTCAGTGCTGTGATTTACTGTATTTGTGGGGCTTACCTCAGGCGAAGTAGGCGCCGCAAATACGCCGTGTGAACATACCCATATTCTAATTTTTTTTTTCTTACTTTGTTTCAAACACCTACATTTTTTTAAGACAATATTTGCTACATCATGATTAGTATTTTTAATCTTTTATTCTATCATGTAGGTGTTTGTATTTTATTTGCCATTTTAGTTTATTTTATTTCATTTTTAAAGAGCTAGCTGTAGCTTTTTCTTGCCATACTCTACTATTGAGTTATTTATAAAAAAAGAAAAAAAAAAAAGTATTCTCTTTGTGTCTTATCTGGCCCTTTGTTCCTGGGTGTGTTTTTTAAGAAACCTTTCACTAACACCTCTTCTGTCACAGATTCCTTTAGGATACAGTACATGCAACTTATGTCTTACATGAAGACTCCTCAGTACAAAGCTGGACTTCAGCAACTGTTAGAAAAGGAAAAGGTATGTACCTTCTTTGTTCAGCCCTGGACTTACAGGATTTCTCTTCAGGCTGTTTAACAGAACCTGCTCTTCAGGCTGTGGGTGGTTCTATAGCTTCAGGCTCTCACATCCTGTTCAGGCTGTGGGTGTTCTATAGCTTCAGGCGCTCACTTCCTGTTCAGGCTGTGGGTGGTTCTATAGCTTCAGGCGCTCACTTCTTGTTCAGGCTTTGGGTGGTTCTACAGTTTCAGGCTCCCACTTCTTGTTCAGGCTGTGGGCGGTTCTATAGCTTCAGGCTTCCACTTCTTGGTCAGGCTGTGGGGGCGGTCTATAGCTTCAAGGCTCCTCTTTCCCTTTCAGGGCTGTGGGCGTTCTATACTTCAGGCTCCCTCTTTTCCCCTTCAGCGCTGTCGGCGGTTTACTTGGCATCAGCTCCCTCTTCCCCTTCTCAGGCTGTGGGCGGTTCTATGGCTTCAGGCTCCCTCTTCCCCTTCAGGCTGTGGGCGGGTCTATAGCTTCAGGCTCCCTCTTCCCGTTCAGGCTGTCGGCGGTTCTATAGCTTCAGGCTCCCTCTTCCCGTTCAGGCTGTCGGAGGTTCTACAGCTTCAGGCTCCCTCTGCCCGTTCAGGTTGTGGGCGGTTCTATAGCTTCAGGCTCCCTCTTCCCGTTCAGGTTGTGGGCGGTTCTATAGCTTCAGGATCCCATTTCCCGTTCCGGCTGTGGGTGGTTCTATAGCTTCAGGCTGTGGGTGGTTCTACAGCTTCAGGCTCCCACTGCGTGTTCAGGCTGGGGGCGATTCTATAGCTTCAGGCTCCCACCTCTTGTCAGTCACTGCTGTCGAACCGCCCCAAGCCTGAACGTTTCAGCTCTGCTATTCCTAGCTGAGCCTGTTAGGGGGACATTGGTGATGGGGGGTTTTTTAAGCGCTCTATAGGGTTTAAAGTTTGTCATAAAAAAGAAAAAAAGCCTGTACCTGTGAGAGATGCCATCCTGTTGGCCAGAGTTGCTAAATCAGGGAAGTGGTTACTAGAAAACCTTCTGTAAACAAGCAAGAGAGAAGATCTGAAGTAAAGCCAAATCAGAACAGCAGTGCATTTCGTAATGGTCCGATTACCTTTGCCTACATGTTTAAAGGTAATCCATATAGTGAGAATAACCCTTCAAAGGGGTATTTCCATAATATTGCTTCCTTTCACATCCTGGCCTGGCTGCAGGGAACAGTTTGCTGCACATGTGCGGCCATAGAAATGAAAAGAGGACGGCATGTGTGTGATCACCTCTTAAACAAGACCGGGCCCGGGGAAGGGGCCATCATGGGAATACCCCATGACTTTTTATATTACATGGGTAATGGGAACATTTTCATTCTTACCGTCCTCCCTGTTGATGCATAAATCTTAACTGTTTTTGTTTTTCTGTTTTTTTTAGGAGAAAAATACTAATCTCGTTGGTGCAGCTCAGCAGCTTCTTACTCA
Source organism: Phyllomedusa bahiana (assembly GCA_025379985.1). Taxonomy (NCBI): domain Eukaryota; kingdom Metazoa; phylum Chordata; class Amphibia; order Anura; family Hylidae; genus Phyllomedusa; species Phyllomedusa bahiana. Next base: position 41,692 of record JAODAL010018327.1, read on the forward strand.
TTGCCAAGCTCAAAAGCAAGAGATCAGGAAACTGTTTCAACAGAAGCTGGATGAGGTATGGACACTCTCCTGGTTAGGAACACCATAGGGAATATATGAAAACACCCTGAACATGCAGTGTATTAATATGGATAGAGGTTTCCAAAAGAATAATCCTATTAGTTATGTTAAATATATTATAGTTTTAACTAGGGAAAACTGACATGGACTGCACCCGAAATATACTAAAACTCTATTTTGCCAGGGAGATAAATGACATGCAATTATTTTCGGGCCCAAAATTGTCCCCCGAGTAAGAATGTCAATGGGCCAGCGGGCCCGGCCCCCCCCCCCCCCCCCCCCCCATGCCACGGGAGTATGTGCATATTAGCCGAAAGACACGATGTATTGTGCCGCGTACTTTACACACCGCAGTACATCGTGTGAACATACCCTTACCCTTGCCATTCTCAAGCAAGCATATAGTCCTTTACCGCCACTATAATGAAATATCCACACAGTTTGCCCTGTGTCTGTTCTGACAATGTAAGCTAAGCAGGGGGTATAGGACACTTGCATCCCCCCTGCTCTGGCTCCACACTCATAGATCAGCCCTCTCCTGTCTCCTGACTGTGGAGACGAGCAGCAAGGGCTGCAGCAGACCTAGGCAGGCACACACAGGGTTAACTCTGGCAGCAAACTCCCCACCCCCTCCCCCTTGCTGTATAGAAGTTACAGAGGAGAGCTGTCTGTGTGCTGAGGGGAGGGGGGAAGAGGGAGGAGAAGAGGCAGACCAGAAGCATGCCCCTCAATTCAACTCCCAGCCACAGACAGAGGCTGAAAGCTTTTAATGAGACCACTCCTTTAATGACAGTCTTCACAACAGGTGCTGACTGGTGAGGCCCTAGTAGAGAGAGATTGAGAAGTTGTAGCCTAAGCAACAATTGACTAAGAGTAGAATCAAATGTTCCACATTTTCTATAAAATATGCTCTGAAAACCTGCAACAAACCCCATCAACGCATGAGGGGAAAAAAAGCACTTGCTTGCCTGCATTTGAAATTCCCATGGGAGTGAGTGGAGACACAAGCGTGGCCACCTCTCTATCCTCTGTAGCCGGCTCATTTCCATCTCCATTTTGGTTTCTTAAAAGTGATGCTAAATTTAAGTGTAACTTTTGTATTTGGAGAGGCTCTCTGACAACATTTGGATCCAAATGCCATCAACTTTATCTGTGCCCATCCACTGTGGTTAGAAGTTGAGCCTTTTTGTCTTTGTGATCTGGTCCGGTACATTGTCTGCACAATTTTGTAAAGGTTTACACAAGCACTTGGAAAAATTTTAGATACAAAACTGAGATTTCTGTTGCTTTTTGGAAGATAAATTTAGCACAGAATGCTGCTCTATAGATTAAAGTAACAACCATTTATCAGCAGTAAAAACCAAGAAATTCACAATGAGACTAAAATATCTGTGAGTTTTTGTTCAGTTCAGTGTTTCCCCCGTGAATTTTGATGGCGTATTGATAGGATATACCACCAAAGTGTGATAGGTGCGGGACCCTGAAAGTGTCGGTTTAGAATGAAGAGTCTGTAGCGATTGCACACAACTCTCCATTCTGTATCATGGAAGTTCTGGGTACATTGTGCTCGCCTGTACTCAGAACTCCCATAGAACAGAATAGAGTCTTGCGCAAGCATGACCGGCTTGATGGAAGTTCCAGGTACGCTGTACACGCCTGTACTCGGGACTCCCATAGAACAGAATAGTCTTGCGCAAGCGTGACCGGCTTGATGGAAGTTCCAGGTACGCTGTACACGCCTGTACTCGGGACTCCCATAGAACAGAATAGTCTTGCGCAAGCGTGACCGGCTTGATGGAAGTTCCAGGTACGCTGTACACGCCTGTACTCGGAACTCCCATAGAACAGAATAGTCTTGCGCAAGCGTGACCGGCTTGATGGAAGTTCCAGGTACGCTGTACACGCCGGTCCTCAGCACTCCCAAAGAACAGACTAGAGTCTTGCGCAAGTGTGACCGGCTTGATGGAAGTTCCAGGTACGCTGTACACGCCTGTACTCGGGACTCCCATAGAACAGAATAGAGTAAGCCGTGTGAACCGGCCCTAAGTGCGAGTCAGGGTCATGTAACAAGGGCAGTTTGCATCTCTCCATTCTGTTCCGAGATTCTCAGGGACCCCGTTAGTGAGATAGGTGCACTTTCATGGCATATACTATTGAAAAGCCATCAAAGTGCATGGTGGAAACACCCCTTTAAGGCTAATGAAAAAAGTTCTGTGTTGATTTTTTTAAAAAAATTTTTTGTTTTCTTTGACCTCACAGTTGGGAGTGAAGGCGTTGACTTTCAGTGACCTGATCCAGGCCCAGAAGGAGATTTTTGCTCACAACATTCAACTGAAAGAGCAAAGCCGGCAACTGGAGCAGGAAAATGGTGAATTGAGGAACCGAAGTCTGCTGTTGGTAAGATGATGTGTTTGAAAGAAACTTTAAACCAGGCATCCTCAAACTGCGGCCCACAAGCCTGTTGGGAAACTACAACTCCCATCATGCATTTATATACTCTACAACAGTGGGAATGAGGGGAGTTGTAGTTTCCCAACAGCTGGAGGGCTGCAGTTTGAGGATGCCTGCTTTAAACCCACAGTATACTATCCCTTTAAAGGGAACCTGTCACATAGATGAGGTCCCTGTTGCTGAGGACAGCACAAGCTAGTGACAGACCTGCTGCTTTCAGCCGTTTCAGAGCATTTACTCCTCAAATCTGGCAGTTTGCAGCCTGTTCTGCCAGAGATGGGTCCAGCTTATTCATGAGCAGGCATTGGACCCACCCATCCACTGCTAGCCCCGCCCACTCATAACCTATTACTTTAAATAGGTAAAAGCCTGTGAATTATGAGTACATGGGCGGGATTAGCTATGGGTGGGCAGGGATAAAACCTCATGAGTAAGCTGTCCTCACCTCTGGCAGAGCAGGCTCAAAAGTTCCAGATTTGAGCATTAAATGCTCTGAAGTTACAGCATCTTACAGAATAAGGGAGACCGCATTGGAAACAGCAGGTCTGTCACTAGCAAGAGGGGCATAGCCTGGGGAACCGATTTTCCCTTTAAAGGACCGTTCACACGGCTTATTTTGGGCAAGGATTGCAGCCGTATTGCGCGCAGTACTGCGCTGCAATACGGCTGGAATCCGTCCCAGTCATTACAGTAATCCACCAGGCGGGGAGAAAGTGACATGTTCATTATCCCGGCGGAAAACGCGCTGTGGATAATAAGTCTATGGGGGCCGGGGAGCTGCGCCCCCGCCTCCGCCCCTTATTCAAGCCGTATTGCGGGCGGAATCCGTCTCGCAATTACGGCTTGAATAAGCCGTGTGAACCGGCCCTAAGTGCGAGTCAGGGTCATGTAACAAGGGCAGTAAAATGTCTGGTTACGATTTTGATGGCCTTTTGGACTTTTATTGGCGCTTGCTCTGCCCTATTTTATTGGGCTGACACATTTCTACTTTATTTACGTGTCGCCTATTTTGCTCATTTCTGTCGGTAACTTGTGCAGATCTCAAGGATCAGTTTCCATTGAAAGAATTTGCATACAAACCATTTTGGAATATTGCTAGCAACAGATCTGCAATATCATTTGATCATCATCATGCAATGTGGCTTCAGGATTTGCATCCATAATATCTTCACAGAATTTTATTTATTTTTTTTTTTTACCGCATTCCTTTTAATTTTTTTTTTTATTATAAATTGGGATTAGTGGAAGAAGTTTTAATATAACCTTTATTCAAAACAAAAGAGCACTTATTTAAAAAAAAAAAAAATGACTATTTCACGCTTATTTACATTGACTGGTAATAAAATCCCTATGTAAATAGTGTGGCTAGGAAACGGTCATTTCACATCCTAAAAGCGTTTTCCCATCTGGCTCCCATCTGAAATTGGGAAGGTTAAAACAGACAATGCCATCAACTATCTGAATAGGTTTGTGTGGATTGTGGCTTCTGTTTGCATTGCTGTGGTATTAAAACTGAATGTTCTCACCATGCTGGTTTACAGAGCCTGCTTTTCACAGCCAGCTTCAGACTCTCCCTTCCTGTCGGTTTTACAGCTTCAGGCACCCACTTCCTGTTCAGGCTGTGGGCGGTTCTACAGCTTCAGGCACCCACTTCTTGTTCAGGCTGTGGGCGGTTTTACAGCTTCAGGCACCCATTTCCTGTTCAGGCTGTGGGCGGTTCTACGGGCTTTCAGGCATCCCCCCTTCTTGTTCAGGCTGTGGGCGGTTTTACAGCTTCAGGCACCCACTTCTTGTTCAGGCTGTGGGTTTTACAGCTTCAGGCACCCATTTCCTATTCAGGCTGTGGGCGGTTATACAGCTTCAGGCACCCACTTCTTGTTCAGGCTGTGGGCGGTTCTACGGCTTCAGGCACCCACTTCTTGTTCAGGCTGTGGGCGGTTCTACGGCTTCAGGCTCCCACTTCTTGTTCAGGCTGTGGGCGGTTCTACGGCTTCAGGCACCCACTTCTTGTGTAGGCTGTGGGCGGTTCTACGGCTTCAGGCACCCACTTCTTGTTCAGGCTGTGGGCGGTTCTAACGGCTTATCCTTGGGCACCCGCACACTTCTTATTCAGGCTGTGGGCGGTTCTACGGCTTCAGGCTCCCACTTCTTATTCAGGCTGTGGGCGGTTCTACGGCTTCAGGCTCCCACTTCTTGTTCAGGCTGTGGGCGGTTCTACGGCTTCAGGCACCCACTTCTTGTTTAGGCTGTGGGCGGTTCTACAGCAGTGACTGACATTTCAGCTCTGCTATTCCCAGCTAAACCTGGTAGAGGGATATTGGTGATGGAGGGGTCTAAACGGCAGGACACAAGGCTACAGAGCTCTAAAATGCTAAGGTTTGTCAGTAAGAAACCTAAATGTGCTCCTCTGCTGCTAAGATACAGCAGGAAGGGACATCACCATCCCGCCCACTGCTGGAGCAGAGCGAGGTGGTCGATGACTAGAGAAGTTTGTGTGAACAAGCAGGGGATAAGAACTGCTCTAACTCTGAAATGAAGCAAAATAAAAACAGCAAAATATTCCTTTTTTTTTTCCAACCTTTGCCTACAGGTTTATAACCTCTCAATGTGGTAAGAATACCCCTTTAGTATGTTTTTTAACTGCACTGTGTGGATACACAAATCCACAAAAAGACCCTACCTACATGCGATAAGTGGGCGTAGGGAAAACCCACACTAAAGAGATGATATAATACCTGGTTATACAAATAACTTAAGCAAAAAACAAACCACTAAAATGTATAACACTCGAGACACAATAAAATATAGCTTTTATTATAGACCAATAATAATAATACTACACTTGTATAGAATAATTACCCTAACAAAGAATACCTATGTATCGAAGTTTTTTCTTAGCTTGTTAGGGTAAATTAGGGGTAGTTTAGTTTAGGTACCTGTTGGGGGCGCCCTTGTTGGGGCGGATACTCCAATTATTGGTTAGGCAAATTACTGTGTGGATACACCTTATCGGATAAAGGCAAAGTTACTGCTTCCCATCACCTGAGACATAGAAAACTCATGCCTTATTTTCCTTATTTTCTGTGTAAATTCTTAAAGCTCAAAGCCCGTTGTGAAGAATTAAAGCTGGACTGGAATACACTGTCCTTGGAGAATCTGATGAAGGAAAAACTGGCACTAAAGAATCAGATTTCAGAAAAGCAAAAGCACTGTTTGGAGCTGCAGGTATGTGATCTGATGCTTCCCAGCACAGGCGATATTTCTTAAAGGGGAATTTAGTATGGAAAATGTTATCTGGCTGTGACATATATGGTGACTATATAACTATGGAGATGAAAAATGCTAAGAAAGCCAAGACCAGATCAAATTTGCTACAACTACCCTACGGCCGTTGTCTGTAGATCATGCACTGTTTGATCATCTGCGTTCATTGACAGCCATTGTCACAGATGCAGCACATATAGCTTCTTCTAGGACCCTACATAATACCCATTCTATCCTAGGACTCTTAGCTGTGAAATGGATTGTAATATGAATATGTTGTACTAAGTACTTAATATGTGGCAGGTTTTCCTTGTGCATTTTAACCTGTGCTGTGCAAAGGGTGAAAGTATACTTCTGATGAAGCGCGGGCTCTCTTGCGAAACGCGTAAAGTCTAATCTGTATGTTTTGTTTTTAATTTTGGAGAGTAAAATCTTGCATTTTTAAGAATACTTTTTAATATAAAAGCCTTTTTTCTCGGGCTTTTTATTTGCAGTGCGCCGGGTCCATTTTTTTCTTTTTTATTGGCTTTCTTTTCCACCGGAATGAGCGAGCTCCGTGACCTGGGCTGCGTAAAGGGCTACGGCATTATAAATTTTCCCCCAAGCCTTTGATGTTGTGCCTCTATTTACAAGCGCAACACCTAAGGTGAGAATCCAATTGTATTTAAACCTAAATTCCCTTATAACAGAACACTATTGTGCGCCCCCTCCTTTTTTCCTTTTTTTTGCAATAATGAGTCCCCTGCGCATGTGCTTAAAGGGGTGTTCCCACCATTCATTGTGACATATCCTTTCGATAGGTAGTCAAAGTCTAATAACTCTGTATTGGGCCCAGAAAGTGTCTACTCGGAATGGAGAGTCATTCATGCTTAAGCACAGGTTTCCCATCGGTCCGGTCGGAGTTTTTAGTACAGCCGAACACACCGGTCACATGTACTCGGAACTCCCAAAGAACAGAATGGAGTGTTGAGAGAAAGCGAGACTGGCTCGCAGATCTGCGACAACACTATCGGGAGTCCTATCGATATGCCAACAAAGAGCAGGGTGGGAATAACCCATCAACTGGTTGCCCTTGTTAGTTTTTCAGATTAGCATCGTAGAGCTTGAGAAGTTTCAGAGGCAACACGAGTTGCTTCAGCTGAAGTCTACCACTTTGTCAGAGGATCCGCCATCAAGTAGCAGTCGCTCTAAAGGTAGTTTTGGTGCTCGCTACCCACCAGAGGGATCACAAAATCGTCTACTTTCTTCTCAGTCATCCAGTATCAATGGCATGAGCCCTGAACCCCTAGTAAATGGTCATGCCTCTCACTATGAACTGTACCACTCATGTCGGGGTGGAGGGAGTAGGCCTTGCTCTAAGGAAAGCACACCGTCCCGTGTAGACCACAATGACCTACATACATCACGGCACAGAGGAGAAAAAACTGGACAGTCTCAACCAGACTACACACGCTACTCGCCTGCCAAAATTGCTATGAAGCGTCATCTTAATCAAGATCCTGCACCAAACTCCAGAGGCTCTGACTTCACTCATAGGTGAGAGTTATATTCTTGATGTTTTTGCTCTCCTTAGGAAATTTAGTCCGCCAACCTTTCCTGTCACACTTTCAAAATTAACAAGTAAGACTGGTTTTGCATGGAACATGTTCTTCGCGTTGATACATTTTTTTATTTTGTCTGATGTGTTCTCTAGAAGCGAAATGGTGAAAGAAAATACTTTTTTGTCCTCGAGCTCTGGAGTCTTAAATGGTATCCAGCTAAGTCCTCCACAGTCACACCCGTCATCTCCTGAGGCTGGACAGACCTCCGTAGAAAGAGGAAACGATAAGGTGGGTTTTTACACTGCATCACCTTTTATTCCACTTCAAGGGGATTCCAACATCGGGCATTTATAGCCTGTCTACAGGGCATGCCATCAATGTCCGATAGGAGAAGGTGAACCCTCTGGGTCCTGCACCAATCGGATATGCATTTTGTTACTAAGCCATAAAAGTCTGTTCTATCAATGAAAAGAATTTCCAGCATCTCTCCGAGGTATTTGTAGATTAAAAATCCGAGACTTCAATAAACATCCATAAAAAATAAATCGCTGTAGTAGTAGGAACGTAACTAACATGCTGGCGCATTTCGGAGGTGTCTCCTTAGTCATAGCGATGGATGGATGGCAGAAATTATTTTCATTGAAATACTTTATCAGAGGCGGTTTCTTCCTCTCCGTGCACTCGAAGGTTATTTTCACATTGGGTGAGCTTACCGTACATGTTATGTTTTGTATAAATGTCTGTTAGGTGCAGGTCTCTCCTCTGACACCCGTACCTACTGAACACTTGGGCAATGTTCACACGGCTTATTGCCGACGTAATTGCGGGGACGGATTTCGCCCCGCAATTACGTCGGCAGCGGGGGCCCGGCAGCTCGCCGGCCCTATAGACACTCATTATTCACGGCGGGTACACGCCGTAAATAATGTGCATGTCACTCCCCCCCCGCGGCGGATTTACCGAGCGGGGAGATGAGACAGAATCCATAGTTCTCTATGAGAACTGTGGATTACCGTAGTTACTGGGACGGATTCCAGCCATACTGCAGCGCAAATACGGCGGGCAGTACGGCTGGAATTAGTCACAGAAGTCTTGTGAACGGCCCCTTATCCGTGTCAATATTCTATATTTTACAGACACAGAGAAAATTGAGTTATCTACCTAGAAATTACTATAAAACCTAGCTTTTATTATATCCATCTAAAAAAACATTCTACCGTACAATAGATACTAAACTACTGAAAGCCTACCTATCAAAAGAATGTAGGGCAACCGCCCCTGCAACCCAGAGGAAATCCAACATCAATAATTTTCCTACATTAGATATATTAAATATATTAAGAATGTTATCTATCCAAATGACAATTATGTCAACATCCCAAATTGCCAGAAAGAGGAGATGGTTATGCAGATTTAGTCCCAAAATAAGTCTGTCCTACGTGTTCCCCTCCCCCATTCGATCATCTGGGTTCATCAGGGACATATCAATAGACTCACTACTATCTTTATCAAACAGATACAAGCGATAACAGACAAATAACCAAAATGTATAGTAAGGTAGGCCAGATATGTTGCCACCCATCCAGTGAAACCATCAAGCTATTGTTGATAAATTGATTGCTCTTAACAGAGTCCTCATACTCGCGCTCCCCATGTTCATATCAAAGCCGCTGATACAATTTACTAGTAGCGGCTAGTGGCGAATGACATCACATGGGTCGGTCAACCAAAGGTCCCCCTTACATGATGTCCAGCTTCTGTAAAAATGTATAGCAAACTATACAGCTCACCATTGATGGTACACAGCACTTCTTGGGGAGCAAGGCGTGGTGCATGGAACTCCCTCTGGACTACAAGGAAGACAAAACCAATTGAAAACTGTCCAGGTATATGAAAACTGTCCAGGTATATGAAAACTGTCCAGGTATATGAAAACTGTCCAGGTGTAAGACTTTTTTGTTGTCCATAGCAACCAATCAGAGCTCACAGCAACCAATCTGATCTCCGCTTTCATTTTTTCAGAGCACTATGAAATGTAAGCTGAACTCTGATTGGTTGCTGTGGGTAACAGACGGTCTTACTGCTTCACCGCTTTCATACATAAGGCCCAATGTTTCCAGCACTCACAAAAAAGTGAGAAAAATATTTAAAAACTGTTGAACTTTAATTGCATCATGTTAAAAAAAGCAATGTTCGAAGAGTAACTTCCATCTGATATAATTTGGGCCGTTAGTCGTAGAAATGTTTTTTTAAAAAAATGATGCGGTTAAAGTTCCACAGTTATTAGATATTTTTCACACTTTTTAATGACCAATTTTTGTTTTGTCTGAATATCCCATAAATGTCTGAGATGTGACCATTTTACATTTTTTTTTTTTTTCTTTAAACTTGTAGCGGTGCGGGGATACTTATACCTTTTTTATGTTTGTACTTTTTTATTGTCTTTTAGGTGTCCAGAGATCGGACCTCTACTCCTAACCCAGAGACCATCACCAGTTTGCCTATTAGTATCCCACTTAGCACAGTCCAACCTAACAAGCTGCCAGTCAGTATTCCTCTGGCCAGTGTTGTGTTGCCAAGTCGTGTGGAAAAGGTATGTTAATGTTCCTCGAGTCCTACCTTAGGCCCCATCACTTAAAAATATATATTAAATTCTGAATTTCACTATACTTTACTGGCTAGTGGTTGCTCCATTCTGGCAACCCTTATAATTTGCAGAGGTAATGTATATCCTGAAATCCTGCAGTTTTCACTAGTAGTATAACACTTCATGTTCTGTAGATAGAGATATTCAGCAGTCTCCTCAGTATCCGCACAGGTAGGATTATACAAAAAGGTGACCCCAATGTGTATAGATAACACAGGATCCACCAGTCACAATAGATGTCACAACTCCTCCTCCCTGCACACTGACTTCTTTCCAGGTCACAGAGCCCAGAAAACTCTCCTATAGAAGTCAATGGGTCTGTTCCTGTTCACAGGCTCCTATGTCCATGAAGCTGCTGTAAAGCCTTCCTCTAAATGCTGTTAAAAGCAGCTCGGACAAGATGGCCGCCCCATAATCTTGTACAGACAGAATTTTTAAAAAAATTTACGATTAGAAAATGAAAACAACTAAGAAGAAAAGAATATGCAGCGGTGTCTTTTAATTAGTAAAACAAATAGTGATGATACATTGATTCACAGGCCACATGTTATATAGCGTTTACTTGTAGCTGAACTGTTTGCTTCAGCATCTTTATACATTTACACTTGGCAAATCAGTGTGCTGTCAGATATTGTCATATCCCATTAATGTTGGTTGCAGCCCTGTCCGATATTGATTTGACTGACTTCCGTGTTCTCGTTCCAGAGAAACAGTCCAAGTCCCGGTTGTCATAGCAGGGACAGCTCCAGTATGGATAATCAATATGGTGCTTCTACAAACATCAGTTATGCCGCTGTCTCAAAGTCATTGGCTACCTCAGGTAACACTTGTGGTCATTTATCCAAAAACTTATAATAGCATTGTGCAGCCAGTCGCATTGTTTTCTGTATGGTCCACAAATACAAAGTGGTTGTTTGGGTCTTTTTTTTATTTATTTATTTTTTTTCTTAACAAAAAAATCCCCTCTAACTTTTGCTATGTAAAAGAATTCCTACTCTCCTTGGCACCATGACCCCACTCACACTGTCGTGGTTTCCCCCTGTCTTCTGTGTACATTCTGCTGCTTCTGATATCGCTGCTCGGAGCTGTTCACTTTTGAGCATTCGTATCGGACAATAGCACATGACCAATGCAGCCAATCGGACTGCAGCCGCAACACGTACTCCTAAGGGTATGTTCACACGGTGCGTTGAGTCCATGTGAACATACGTTTTTAAATACATGTTTGGATCCATCTGTCGGACCCTAAACGGACCCAAGCACGTATTTGATAAATAGCAGTGTGATTTACATTGCTTTTACTTTGAAACACGCAGCGGCGTTCAGACGAGGGATCGCCGACGCGTGTTTACTTGCGTCTTTCGGATCCGTTCCAAGAATTGACGTGTCCGTTCTTGATCCGAAAGACGCAGCAGGAGCCCTATTTAAAACTATAGGGTGCGATCCTGCTGAAGCCATCTAAACATGCACCTGCGTGTTGGATACGCGTTGGATCCAAACGCTGCTGCGTTTTTGGATGTGATTTTCAAATCCAAAATCGGATCCAAAAACGCTGTGTCAACAAGCCCTAAGACTGGATGGAAACCACAATTGGCATCAACACTACAACAGTGGGGAGTGGCACGGTGAGTGTCCACTTAATTTTCTTCTTGTTTTATAAAAGGAATAATGGCTTAAAGGGAACCTGTCAGCTACTTTATAATGGACAGCATGAAATAGCTGCAGGTCACCCGTTCCCAAACGTGGGTTTTACCCTGATGTACCGCAGTGTTTCAGGGCAAAACACCCGATGAAGTTGGTCTGGACATGGAGTGAAGCCACTGCAGCCAGAAGAGAGAAGTCTGTCTCTTCTGCCGCCCCCTCAGCTTAACTGACCGCTCTCTCCCATGTTTGTCCAGTACTTGGCCCAACTTCGAGTGTTTTACCCTGAAATGCTGTAGCATAAGGAACATAATGGGTTCCCTTTACATGTATTTAAGAAAAAAAACCTTTCCATATGTCAAACATTAATCGAGACCAGTTTAATTAAAAAAAAAAAAAAATGAACGTTTTGTGCCTTGTTTGCTTGCGTTAAGCATCCTTGTTCTGCATTGCCAGCTTTACGACAGGGGAGCTGGTTGTCATGGACTGCCAGGAGAGAAGGCAGGGCATGATTTATTATAGTCCCTGCCTTCCTGACCACTGTATATAGCAGGGGTCTGCAAAGTCGGCTCTCCAGCTGTTGGGAAACTACAACTCCCATTATGCATTTATATAATTTATATCAGTGGGCGTGATGAGAGATGTAGTTTCCCAACAACTGGAGAGCTGATGATGCAGGCCCCTGGTCTATAGGCTGTTCATTGAGCGCCATGTGTGTGATTGACTGCAGGAGCTGCTGGGTCTTAACAGACTCGGATCACCCTTGCTGTGTAGGGAGCTGTATTTCCCCTGTAACTGGGGCCATGGTGGAAGTCTACAAAATAGTGTGTCCAGGCTGTGCACATATAGCTCTTGTCCTTAAAGGGGTTGTCTCACTACATTGATTCATCTTACTTCAGTCCTGTTGTCTTAGTTTTATTTTGAATTCAGGGGCGTGTTTACTGGCTTCTACTAGACTGCAGTAGAAGCCAGGTCTGTAGCTATAGCAACCAGTGCTGGCAGCCTATCAGGAGAGAGTAAACAGGTCTGTAGCTATAGCGACCTGAGAAGCTGATGCAGCCCATACAAGAGTTGATATCTCGGAATAGGTAGGACACTGTTAATGGACATATATTGCAAAGTGACTTGTTTTTGCAAGATCTGTAACATAAAAAGCAATCCTTGTAGTGAGACAACCCCTTTAATAGTCTATGGGAGGTTTGCTGGTGGTTGAAATGCTTCGAAGTGTTTTTTTATACATCCATTTATTCCTTGTTTTCAGGTTTCTTTTACCCAACCTGGTCGTCCTCTCTAAACGGACCAGTTTTGAACAGCCATGGATCCGAGACAGATTGCATGGATGACTCCTCAAATTCAGGCACGCTTTCAAACTCTGGAGGATCTCGGAGCTCTACTCCTTCCCATCACCAGCAGATCTCGCAGCGGTCACCCATTCACTATGCCATATCCAGCAGTCCGCGTGCACTTCAAGATCCTGGCAAGTTTTCCGGCGATGGAGAAATAGACACAAGCGATGCAGAAGTTGAAGCCAAAAGGCGTATCATCTTTACTATAACCAGTGGAGGTGGAAGCTCCTCGGGGAGGTCACCATCGAGCAAGCACAGTCCACTGACCGCCACTATTCGCATGGAGTGTGGCCCAGGACAGGATGGTAGGAAAAGAGGAAACCGAAGGAAGAGATCCTCCGTCAGCAGTCACTCACTGATGGTTTCACCCAAGCGGCGCTCACTTCCAACATCACTTGGGCTGAGCGGCTTTACATCAGGGTCTCCACTGAACATCAGCTCCATGGTATGAAGGGTTCTGAAAAATGTATTGGTCAAAAGTATGTTCTTTATTATGTGCCATAATAGCTCGATAACCAGCTCGTCATGAAACAAGGCCTGATGCAATTCTTTGTAGTTTTCTGAAGAGACACTGGTTAGGCAAACGTTTGGCTGTATCTGATTATTGCTGGTGAAGCGGCGGGCGCGCGGGGAGATCCTGAAGGGGCGGGGGGCGGGCGTGCGCTCGGGTAGACCCGAAGGGGCGGCGGGCGGGCGTGCGCTCGGGGAGAACCTGAAGGGGCGGCGGGCGGGCGTGCGCTCGGGGAGAACCTGAAGGGGCGGCGGGCGGGAGTGCGCTCGGGGAGATCCTGAAGGGGCGGCGGGCGGGCGTGCGGTCGGGGAGATCCTGCGGGGGCGGGCGAGCGTGCGCTCGGGGAGATCCTGAAGGGGGGGCGGGCGGGCGAGCGTGCGCTCGGGGAGATCCTGAAGGGGCGGCGGGCGGGCGAGCGTGCGCTCGGGGAGATCCTGAAGGGGCGGCGGGCGGGCGAGCGTGCGCTCGGGGAGATCCTGAAGGGGCGGCGAGCGTGCGCTCGGGGAGATCCTGAAGGGGCGGCGAGCGTGCGCTCGGGGAGATCCTGAAGGGGCGGGCGAGCGTGCGCTCGGGGAGATCCTGAAGGGGCGGCGGGCGGGCGAGCGTGCGCTCGGGGAGATCCTGAAGGGGCGGCGGGCGGGCGGGAGTGCGCTCGGGGCGATCCTGACGGGGCGGCTGGCGGGCGAGCGTGCGCTCGGGGAGATCCTGAAGGGGCGGCGGGCGGGCGAGCGTGCGCTCGGGGAGGATCCTGAAGGGCGGCGGGCGCGGCGAGCGTGCGCTCGGGAGATCCTGAAGGGGCGGCGGCGGGCGAGCGTGCGCTCGGGGAGATCCTGAAGGGGCGGCGGCGGGCGAGCGTGCGCTCGGGGAGATCCTGAAGGGGCGGCGGGGCGGGCGAGCGTGCGCTCGGGGAGATCCTGAAGGGGCGGCGGGCGGGGCGAGCGTGCGCTCGGGGAGATCCTGAAGGGGCGGCGGGCGGGCGAGCGTGCGCTCGGGGAGATCCTGAAGGGGCGGCGGGCGGGCGAGCGGGCGCTCGGGGAGATCCGGAAGGGGCGGCGGGCGGGCGAGCGGGGGCGCTCGGGAGATCCTGAAGGGGCGCGGGCGGGCGAGCGGGCGCTCGGGGAGATCCGAAGGGGCGGCGGGCGGCGCAGCGGGCGCTCGGGAGATCCCGAAGGGGCGGCGGGCGGCGAGCGGCGCTCGGGGAGATCCGAAGGGGCGGCGGGCGGGCGGGCGGGCGCTCGGGGAGATCCTGAAGGGGCGGCGGGCGGGCGGGCGCTCGGGGAGATCCTGAAGGGGCGGGCGGGCGGGCGGGCGCTCGGGGAGATCCCGAAGGGGCGGCGCGGCGGGCGGGCGCTCGGGGAGATCCCGAAGGGGCGGCGGGGCGGGGCGCGGCGCTCGGGGAGATCCTGAAGGGGCGGCGGGCGGGCGGGCGCTCGGGGAGATCCCGAAGGGGCGGCGGGCGGGGTGCGCGCTTGGTGGAGATCCCGAAGGGGCGGCGGGCGGGTGCGCGCTTGGTGGAGATCCCGAAGGGGCGGGCGGGAGCGCGCTCGGGGAGATCCTGAAGGGGCGGGCGGGCGTGCGCTCGCTCGTTTGGGGAGATCCTGAAGGCTGAACCATTTATGCATCTTATGCCAGAAATTGAAAGTGAGCCATTTTGACTGAAAAATATTCATGGTTGGCTAGACTGACTACCTTTTAGTTCCTGTTTGAAAGAGGTTTTAATTGCCACCCACCCTATTTTTTTGTTATTTCTATATGGTGGTGAGACCACGCTGTGTGAGAGCTTTATCCTTAACTGTCCGATAGTAGATCGTATGTGTTTGAATCATACATGACTTGCTACACATTTAGATATCTAGTTTATAGGTATTTAACTCTTGCTTTCTTCTTTTAAGGTTAATAACATTAACCAACCTTTGGAAATCACTGCAATTTCTTCCCCGGAGAACTCTCTGAAAAACTCCCCGGCGCCGTACCAGGATCACGATTTGCCTCCAGTTCTAAAGAAAGAAAAACCCATTTCCTCCAGTAACGGAGTCCATTATTCTCCCCTCACGACAGAGGATGAGGCAGAATCTGAAGATGAAATCCACAGTGCAAGGTGAATTAATAGAGAACACAATATGGCATAAAAACTATCCTGTTACAGCGATGTGTGCAGGTCTTGTCCAGCCTGTACAAGTAAGCAGGAAAGCCTTTGCAAATATTTTTTCCGTTCTCAAAATATCAGCAGTTAGGGCTCAGTATTGTACGGAGGATAGAAGCGTTATAGCTTCTATTGAGATGGGAATGTCGCATGGATAAGCGGTCTGGAACTTGAGGGGACACTACCAGCAATTGTAATTATATTTATTATTTTTTTTAATTGGGTGTTTTTTTTTTGGGTTTTTTTTTTAATACAATTTTTTAAGTTCCCCCGCATATTTGACTTCCTGGTTTGTGTCTCTGACTTCTCTTCTGTGAGTTCTGATAGCAGCAGTGGGGATCACTGGACGGTTCTTTTCCAGGACCACTAAGGGCTTGAGAGGTGTCAGGCTGCGTTTACACAGCAAAGACCATGGACCGGTTTTTGGTCTTTTTTTGGCACGCAAGGTGGCGGATTTTGTTTGCGGATTTAAGCCCTCCCCCCTTCGCACCCACATGTTCATGTTCCGCCCGAAAACCGGGCGGAGGAATGAACATACTCTAAGTTTTTCGGACCGCTGGCTGTGCAAAAAAAAAAACAGAACGTACCTGGGTACAAATTGACGTTTATTTGTATTCGTTAACAGCAGCTTAAATTGATATAGCAAAAGTTACTTGCGCTTTCACCGCACATAGCTCCGTGGTCAGCCGGATCCAACGATCTATAGCCGAGAGAGGCTTCCCGATGCATTAGCGTGGCGCCATTAGCATGGTGTTTCCACCTGGAGCAGGTGAGTGGGCAGGCGGGTGGTGAGCGTGAGCGCAAGTAACTTTTGTTATATCAATTTAAGCTGTTAACGAATACAAATAAATGTTAATTTGATATAAAGTAACTACCCAGCTACGTTCTGATTGTCAAGTACATATGGAGTCATGGATCTCCTAAGCGGGGTAGCAAATGGTCTAAATATATTCCCTATCCACCAGTTATCTTATGAACTGTGCAGAAAAACGTCCGGCGGAAAATCCGTGCAGTGTGGACTGCTGCATGGATTTTCTATTAATGTCCATGTAAATGGTTGCGGTCGGTTTACAGACGGCTTTCAAATCCAAAAACCTCTATAAAACGGATGGAAAACCTGTGCCGTGGGGACAAGCTATAAGGTTATCAGCTGGACCTGATAGGTGTGAAGAAAGCGGGAAGCGTCCTCCTCCTCCAGTTCAGAAAAATGATCCTTTCCTGTATTGCTCTTGTCGTCGACCTGCGGTCTGGTCTAATCTTATCTATCCCTGTCCAGAGAACAATAAAGCAATGATTATGTCATTACCTACTATTTGTAATGACTAGTTGATGCTGAAAAAAAATGCGTATCTGCATCGACAGCAAACTGAGATTTCAGGAGTTTTTATCTCTGTTATCACAGCTGGAGAAGAGCAAGATTTTGTCCTTTTTGAATTGCATAGGACTGCTGAAATACAAAATATTGTGCCCAAAATGCTTAAAGAAAAATTAGTTTACCAGGAATATTGATCTTAACAAAAATATAAGTATTTGAAGTACTTTAAAGTGCCCAAATTTTAGATTGAGTTGGCTACACAGCAGCTGTGGATATCATGTTGCAGGATAAACTGACCACCTCTGTTTTCCTCCATCAGGACAGAAAGGAAGAGCTCCACTTTGTATTTTGAGAATAGGAATTCTCCACAGCGGAGTGAAGGAGAGAGAGGTTAGTTTTGACATATCTGGTTTCATCAGTGACTTCTGTCTGTTCCCTCCTTCTCACGTTACTTCTCCTTTCTCCCCCCACTTTAGGTCTACTGTATCCCAGCAGAAAATCCTCTTGTGAGAGTATAGGCAAGTGGAAATCCACCTTCTCCCCAATCTCTGATGTTCCTCCCAGCCGCACCCCTGACAGCTCTTCGTCACCCCCACGCTATAACACCCACTATCCATCTGGAGACTGCTCCCGTCGAGGTTCTGGGGGTTCAAGCCCAGGCTCGGCCAGCAGCCTGAGTGACCACACCCGAGTGGAAATGGGCAAAACACCAGACGGCAACCTGTTCCTGAATAAAAAGTGTGCAGCCGATGTTGGAAAGAGAGAGGAGAGGGGCCTGTCGGCAAGAGCTGATCGCTCCAGGGGGCCACGCAGTCGGGAAAGAGACGGGGAGGGACGAATCGGGAACAACCTATTTATTTCACAGGGAGCCGGGGTTCTTCTAAATGGAAAAGGTCCCGGCCCTAGCCCCCTTCAGGCTCACCACCAGTTCCTGAGTAGCCTGACCGCTGGCTCCCAGCTCACACTGCAGAGTAGTCTCAATTCAGTGGCCAGCAATTCGGTGCTGCAGTCTCTCTTTAATTCCGTGCCTGTACATGTTAATGGCCCGGCCAGTCGTCTAGCTAACGCCCACGGCATGGGCAGCTTCACATCTGGAGTGACCGGCGGTACGGTAGGAGGTGAGTTACCTGCTCCTCCCTTCTCTGAACTAATGTGGGAAGTGTGATTTACCTATGCTTGACTAAATGTGCAGCGCTGCTGCTTTGTAACTGTGTACCAGAGTGGTACTATTAAATGCTGGCAATCAACCTTGAAAATGTTAAAGACTTTTAAAAATAAGGTAGATGAGTAGGTTGTATATCATGTCATTTATACAGAGATTAAAGGCCACGGACATACCGTGTTTCCCCAAAAATAAGACACCCCCCCGAAAGTAAGACATAGCAGAGATTTTGTTGAATTCTCTAATATAAGGCACCCCCCGAAAATAAGACATAGCGGAAATCGTTGCTGCAGCCCCCCATACATAGGGCAGTCCCTAAGGGTGAGCAGAGAGAAAAGGGGGGGGGGGGGGGTGAGAGGAGGGAGGGAGGGTGGGTGTTCCAAAGCCCCGCCCACCCTGAGAAAGAGCCCTGGGACATATGGTTGTAACAGAGTGTTGAAGGACCTGTGCAGGGAGGTCATGTGACTGTTATGTCACCACAGGTCCCGAACATCCCAGGACAGGAGACAGTGTACAAGTAAGTGAGGGATTGGGGGGGGGGGGGGACAGAGCAATGATACTGATACACACACATCTCACAGGATGGCTGATGGGGCATGCTGGGACTTCTAGTTCTACAAGTCCCAGCATGTCACATTTTCCATCCTTTGAGATAAGTCACTGCATCTGCCTTAAAATGTTCTTTACATACATATATCCTATGGTTTGTGACTCTAAACTTTGAGATATATACACACACACACTAGTATAGCATGCGATAATTTATTTGTGGAAAAATAAGACATCCCATGAAAATAAGACCCAGTGCATCTTTAGGAGCAAAAATTAATATAAGAAGCTGTCTTATTTTCGGGGAAACAGGGTAGGTGAGGTCTTTTGAGTCCATGATACTTGCGTTGCCATTAAAAAAAAAATTGTTTTGTAATTTTACTTTTGTGAAAAACGTTCAGCCGGTTTTGGCTCTTGCAGCCTCTATGCATCACTGTACATGGCAGCGGCATTTAAACTTTCTGGACCCTGTAGTCCACCCATTTCATTTACAATGGTCCCTCAACATACAATAGTCATCCCAGAACCAATGAAGATTGTATGTTGAGGGCGTGACTCTATGGGAAAAACTGATGATTGGTTCCGAAGCTCCAAAATGTCACCAGCAAAATGAACAATTAAGAAAATAAAGCGGATGCTAATCCAGATAAAGCGCATCCTTCCACAAAACATCAGGAAGAGCTGCTGAAAGTCACCTTCTATGATGAGGACAAGAGCTTCTGTGTCATGTACTTGGCTTAGATTTATAAATGCTGTGTAACTCTTAGACGGTGTAAATTTAGACCAGACAGTCTTAAAGCACGCCACGTTTATCAGTGTTGATACATTTGCCGCATATTAAAACTGTATAGTCAAAATTTACACCTTTTAAGTGTCCTAACTTCATACCTGTAACTGCAGCAAAATGTAGTACCGCACTGTACTGTAGAGAGGCGCTATAGAACACCAATCACTGCATGCAACTCAATACATGTAAGAGCAGTACAAGACATGTAGTACTGCACTGTAGTGTAGAGAGGTGCCATAGACCACCAATCACTGCATGCACCTCACTAATACATGTAAGAGCAGTACAGGACATGTAGTACTGCACCGCACTGTACTGTAGAGAGGCGCTATAGACCACCAATCACTGCATGCAACTCCCTAACACATGTAAGAGCAGTACAGGACATGTAGTACCGCACTGTAGAGAGGTGCTATAGACCGCCAATCATTGCATGCACCTCACTAATACGTGTAAGAGCAGTACAGGACATGTACTGCACTGTACTGTAGAGAGGCGCTATAGACCGCCAATCATTGCATGCACTTCACTAATACATATAAGAGCAGTACAGGATATGTAGTACCGCACTGTACTATAGAGAGGCGCTATTGACCGCCAATCACTGCATGCACCTCACTAATACATGTAAGAGCAGTACAGGATATGTAGTACCGCACTGTACTGTAGAGAAGCGCTATAAGACCGCCAATCATTGCATGCACCTCACTAATACATGTAAGAGCAGTACAGGACTGTTAGTACTGCACTGTACTATAGAGAGTACTATAGACCGCCAGTCACTGCATGCACCTCACTAATACATGTAAGAGCAGTTACAGGACATTTTAGTACCGCACTGTACTATAGAGAGGCGCTATAGACTGCCAATCATTGCATGCACCTCACTAATACGTGTAAGAGCAGTACAGGACATGTAGTACCGCACTGTACTATAGAGAGGCGCTATAGACTGCCAATCACTGCATGCACCTCACTAATACAGAGGTTTTACAAGTGAAATGTTTGATAATTGTATCGTATTATACCCCGGGGGAGACGCGGCGTAATTCATAGTTCTCTATGAAAGCTATGAATTACCGTAATAGCGGCGCGCACTTAGCCACGTATTAAAGCTCAATTATGCCGTTTGAACATACCCTAACAATCGCCAGGGAAACGCGTATCATTTATTGGTTGGATGCATTTCCTTTTTCCTGTTTGGAAGAGAAAAAATAAGCTGGTTATATGTTTATAAGCTGTACAATTTCCCCAGAATCATGGGTAAAAAAAAAAAAATATCAGGTATAGCCAAACCCTCCCTAACCGAATTGAAACCCTAGTCAATGGCGAGTCTCCGTTGTACTTGTTCTTAGGTTTATACTGTGTATGGTGATTATGTTTGGTAACATATTTGCTGTTAATTTGTCGCCTCTCTCTTCCACAGGTATCTAAACGTCTACCTCAGTTGAATTCACCTATGCAAAAACAGACCTGCTACATACACGATTTTATTTTTATTTTATTTTTTTTCCTTAAATAAGAAGGTGCTCATCACAGTTTTTTTTTTTTTTTTTTTTTTTTTTCTGAGGGCAGCAGTTTTCCTCCCTCAATCTTTTTCCTTTGTAGCTACCACTGGTTATACATACAGAATCACTTCATCCTTTATTGCGCTCGGTGCCAGGACACACACTCACAACATTGTTCCACTGTGAATGAAAACAAAAAAAAAAACGGCAAAATCTGGGGGATAAAAAAAATGACAATTGTACTTTATTTATATAAAATATATAATTTTTGTAACTTTTTTTTGGTAATTTTATTTTTGTGGGTTATCTTTCGGAGGACGTAGCTCAAGAAAACGAGCAGAAAATAGTGAAACGGCACATGGCTTCTGGGTCAAAGGGGAGGGCGGCGGCGGCGGTGGGGCCGTCCGTCTGTCTGTCTTCCCAGATTCAACTGGTGCTACGCGTATAAGATTGTGCCTCGGTTATCTGGTGCTGATAAGTTGCGGTGCTCTTCGAACAGTACACACTGGGACTCGGGATCCGTAGTGTCTACGAAACGTGTGCTTAATTTATTAACGTCGAAATCTGTATAACCAAAGTACGTTTTACTCCTAGTATGATGAGAGAGTCTGTCTGCTCGAAACTGAACTTTCCTCCATATTTTTTTTTTTTTTTTTTCGGGTCCACCCTCATTGCACCCTTCCTCCCTCCTGAAAGTTATATGGCAGCTAATAGTGTGATTGTAACAATAGGAACTATTTATCACAGGTTATTAAGGCACAGTAGTGATCCTGTATTTTAAAATATTCCCCAGATATTTAAGCAAGAATTTAGATTTTTAAGACTTGATTTTTTTTTTTTCTTCTCCCGCACCCCCTTGGTCCTCCAACCTATAAGTTAAGCTATGATGCATACATATGCATATATTGTAAATGTGTGTGTATATTACATTTGTGTATAGGTACATATTTATATGTATATAGTCTTGCACATATATCTAAATATCTTTATATAGTCCTGAAATCTAGTACCCTTCCTAGTTGGGGGTGGAATTTGAGGCCAAGCAATAGTCTCTCTTGAACAGTCATGGAAACTAAAGAAATTAAGGGTTGAGCAAATTAGGATTTTGATGCAGTAGCTACCCCCCACTGTCTACAAGCTACAGCATTTGTCTTCAGTAGTACGGGGCCACCAAAGTTACTCGTCCACCTGCTCCTAGGACGCGAACACTAATGGCTGTGAAAGTGGACAGGTCGTTGGCCGTCCGACTGCATTTGTCTGTTTTAAAGGGAATGTATTATCAGAAAAAGGACTGCTTACATTTTAAGTTTTTATGTTTAAAAAGTTTGAGTGTTTTTGTTCAAATTTTTTGTTTTTCATTACACAGTTTATGCTTTAAAAAAAGGATCCCAAAATCCTGCTGTTTTAATCCTCCTCATAGTCTGACACTTTCCGATCTGTAGAGATCTCCGCTTAGCTCTTCAACCATCTCTCCTGCTCAGGTCACAGAGCATGCCCTCATCACTCCTATAGAAGGCAATAGGTAAAGGTCACAGCTCGGCTCCACCCTCTCCCTGCACAGGTCACAGAGCATGCCGACAACACTCTCCTATAGAAGGCAATAGGTAAAGGTCACAGCTCAGCTCCACTCTCTCCCCGCACAGGTCCCAGAGCATGCCCACAACACTCTCCTATAGAAGGCAATAGGTAAAGGTCACAGCTCAGCTCCACCCTCTCCCCGCACAGGTCCCAGAGCATGCCTACAACACTCTCCTATAGAAGGCAATAGGTAAAGGTCACAGCTCAGCTCCACCCTCACCCTGCACATGTCACAGAGTAGGCCCACAACACTCTCCTATAGAAGGCAATAGGAAAAGGTCAAAGCTCAGCTCCACCCTCTCCCTGCACAGGTCACAGAGCATGCCCACAACACCCTCCTATAGAAGTTAATAGGTAAAGGTTCCAGCTCAGCTCCACCCCCATAGTGTACCCACAACACACCCCTATAGGTGTTGTTTACAGCTCACGTTCCCTTTTTTTCCTGTGCAGCAGCCTCTGCACAGGACAGAGTATGCCCACAACCCTCTCCAGTAGAAGTCATTAGCTGATTGACCTGTGCAGGGGAAGGGAAGGTAGTGATGGCAGAGTATGCCCACAACTCGTAGAAATCAATTGGTGATGGTTATAGCTAAGCTCTTCCACCCTGCACAGGTCACAGAGCATGCCCACAACATGTCCCTATGGAACTCAGTAGGTGGTGTTTATAGCTCACATTCCTTTTCCTGTTCAGCAGCCTCTGCACAGGACAGAGTATGCCCACAACCTTCTCCAGTTGAAGTCATTAAGTGACGGTCATCACCACCTTCCCCTTCCCGGCACAGGTCACAAAGTATACCCACAACTCGTAGAAGTCAATTGGTGATGGTCATAGCTAAGCTCTTCCTCCTCCCGGCACAGGTCACAGAGCATGCCCACAACACTCTTATAGAAGTTAGTAGGCGATAGTCACCGCTCACCTCCTCCATCTCTTTGCACACGTCATAGACAGTTCCCACAGATCTCTCCTGTAAAAGTCAATGACCATCTCCAGTCTGTTGTTCCCTATGGTCCATATTTCCGAATGCTAATAACAGCAGTGCATGAAAGATGGCTGCCCCCATAGTTGCATACAGGAAATAAAAGTAATGAAGTGTCACTGATTTTTAGTTTAGTACAAAATCTAGTTGATACATTCCCTTTAAGCACCTGAAGCAAAATACTGCAAGACAGTGCTCCAAATGACGAGGTGGGGGCTGCACCGTCCTAGTGGCGAGGCCTCATGGTGCTATGTCATACGTCTTCTGGCCGATTAGCCGCGTTCCTCCTCTGTTCTTGTACATGGCCTTGTGTGATAAAACAGATTTTAAGATACGGCCTCCAGAGCGGGTTTTATGAGAAGGGTAGATTTTAAGCTATTTTCCGGCCTGTGGGATAAGACTTCACGTACCGATCGGTATTCAGAGCCTCGGTTCTGCTGAGGAACCTCTCGATTTTACTTGCCTTAATAACCTGCTTTACGGCAACCTTCTACAGCGGTTCCTTGACTGAGTGTGATGACCTATAAATATATACATATTCTATATATAATAAGGGTGCTTGGCAGTTTGTATAATAGATTTCAATTTGGTCTATTTTTTGTCTCGCGTTAGAAGGACGTTAGATTCAACCAGATCTTTGTAAGAAGCTCTTTAAAGATTCCTTCTCGGTTAGTAATTATTTTGATACTTGCCTGTATGCCTTGTACAATGTTTTCCTCCCCCCCAGCTCCCCCATGTTTTTTCGAAAAATGTTTACCTTCCTTTTTGTAGATTTGTTGCTTTTGACATTTTGGGAAAAAGTGATACTAAAAAAAAAAACAAAAAAAAGAAAAAAAAAATCTTCCACCACAAATGTATTTTTATCTGTTTTTGTGTCTTTAGAGAAAGCTGTACATGAGTTTCATCCAGAATACGACCGATTTTTAATTTATGAAAGTGTATATAAATAAAAATATGATCTAAATTTCTGAAATGGGTTTAATTTCTTTTACTGGTTTTAAAAAAAAAATCCACAAATTTGTATAAAATAGGGCAAATAAAAATGTACTCTCTTTTTAATACAGGCAGTCCCCAACTTGCAGTGTTCCAACTTACAACTGTCCCCTAGTTACAACGGAGACTTATGGGGCATGCTGGCACTTGTAGTTCCATAGCAGATAGTAGCTGTGGAACGACAAGTTCCAGCATGCCACCGCAGCACATGAGGTGAAATGAGGGCACAGGCATGCCAATGTAAAAACTTTTGTGCTGGAGTTATATTTAATACATATACCTGTTCTGACTTACATACAATTAAATTCAACTTAAAGGGGTCGTCTCACTACATTGATTTGTGCTGTTTTCTTGGTTTCATTTTGAATTCAGGGGCGTGTTTACTGGCTTCTACTAGGCTGCAGGAGAACCCAGGTCTGTAGCTATAGCGACCAGTGCTGGCAGCCCATCAGGTCTGTAGCTATAGAAACCAGTGCTGGCAGCCTATCAGAAGAGATCAAACAGGTCTGTAGCTATAGCGACCAGTGCTGGCAGCCTGTCGGGAGTGATCAAACAGGTCTGTAGCTATAGCAACCAGTGCTGGCAGCCTATCAGAAGAGATCAAATAGGTCTGTAGCTATAGCAACCAGTGCTGGCAGCCTATCGGGAGAGATCAAACAGGTCTAGCTATAGCAACCAGTGCTGGCAGCTTATCAGGAGAGATCAAACAGGTCTGTAGCTATAGTGACCTGAGGAGCTGATGCAGCCCATACAAGAGGGGATATCTAGGAATAGGTAGGACACTGTTAATGGACACATATTGCAAAGTGAATTGTTTTTGCAAGATCTTTAACATAAAAAGCAGCAATCCTTGTAGTGAGGCAAACCTACAGTCCCTATCCTGTTCGTAACCCGGGGACTGCTTGTATTTGGCGGTCGATCCAGTTTTACTTCTACTCGGCCTGTGATCTCTGCATCCAGTCAGCATGGTCACGTGCTGTTTTATAGAGGTCACCGCTCATAAGTCGTACACATACTGAGCAGGGAGCTCAATGGAATGGCACTAATGAGGCCACTGAATGGAGCAGGAGTACAAAGGGGAGAACATTTTTTGTTTTATTTTATACAATTAGTGGAATGACATTTCAAGCATCCTGTGAATAGGTAATTTTCCATTGGAGTAATAGCCCTTTAAATCACCACTTGGGTTTTGCATGTTAGTGCTGGTTTTGAATCTGTGCCCCAGACAAGAGTTGCAATCACACCCAGTGTTTTAACCCCCTTTGTGCAAAAGGACATACCGGTGCGTCCTGATTGTACGTCATTTACTGCAATAGGATGTAGCGGTGTGTCCTGATTGTACGTCATTTACTGCAATAGAATGTAGCGGTGCGTCCTGATTGCACGTCATTTACTGCAATAGGATGTAGCGGTGCGTCCTGATTGCACGTCATTTACTGCAGTAGGATGTAGCGGTGCGTCCTGTTTGTACGTCATTTACTGCAATAGGATGTAGCGGTGCGTCCTGATTGCACGTCATTTACTGCAATAAGACGTAGCGGTGCGTCCCGGTTGTACGTCATTTACTGCAATAGGATGTAGCGGTGCGTCCTGGTTGTACGTCATTTACTGCAATAGGATGTAGCGGTGCGTCCGGGTTGCACGTCATTTACTGCAATAGGATGTAGCGGTGCGTCCGGGTTGCACGTCATTTACTGCAGTAGGATGTAGCGGTGCGTCCTGGTTGCACGTCATTTACTGCAATAGGAGTAGCGGTGCGTCCGGGTTGTACGTCATTTTACTGCAATTGGATGTAGCGGTGCGTCCGGGTTGCACGTCATTTACTGCAATAGGATGTAGCGGTGCGTCCGGGTTGCACGTCATTTACTGCAATAGGATGTAGCGGTGCGTCCGGGTTGCACGTCATTTACTGCAATAGGATGTAGCGGTGCGTCCGGGTTGCACGTCATTTACTGCAATAGGATGTAGCGGTGCGTGCTGGAAATCGTGCGGGCTCACGAACAGAGCTTGTACGATTGGCACATGAAGTCAGCTGTATGTTACAGCTGACTCCCTGCACCGTCGGCCACGAGCGGAATTTGCTCCGCTCGCCACCAATTAACTCCTTGGCTGCTGCGGTCAATAGCGACCACGGCAGCTAAGGGAGAGACTGAGGGAGGGGGGGGGCTCCCTTGGTCACTATTGGAGCCCACCGCACCGTTAATGATGGCTTCCCTGGTAGCCCGGAAGCATAACAAAGGCTTTCGGGGCGCTCTGTGACGTCACCACCCGGGTAATTGACAGTTGCCATGATGATTACAGTTCACTCACACATAACAGTACAGACATCGCTCTCTGGGACAAGTGAAAATAGTGTAAGAGGAAGTTCACACCACGTTTTCCAGTCCGCAAAACGCTGCGTAAAATGTATCCAAACACCTACTCAAAGTGTGGTACATGTTTGGATACATTTTGGCTGCAGCAGAAGCGCACCCTATAGTTTTAAATAGGGCGTTTGCTGTGTAAAACGGATCGGGAATTGACATGACGATTCTTTGATCCGATCCGAAAGACGCATGTAAAACATGTATTGTCTGAACACCGATACATGTTTTACAATGAAATCTGTGTACATCACACTGAGCATTGTTAGGCGTTTGGATCAGTTTTTTGATTCCGAATACATACCCAAACACGTATCTAAAAAAAATTGCCGTGTGAACTTCCCCTAAAAGTAAAAAAAAAAAAAAAAAAAAGTTAAGCAAAAATAAGTAAAAACACATACTGCCCCTTTTCCCATTACAATATACTAATCACCCCAAAAAAAGATTAAAAACAAAACATTAATAAAGTGCGCATATTTAATATCATCGCGTCCATAATGACCTAGCCTATAAATCTGTCACATTGTTTAACCCGCCTGATGAATGCCGTAAAAAAGGGGGAGAAAAATCTGACAATTGCAATTTTTGTTCATCCTGCAGCAGCACAAAATGGAATAAAAGCAATCAGTCATAAATGCCAAAGTGGTACAATTAAAAATGTCTGTTCAACCCGCAAAAAAGTCGCACTTTCAAAGCTCTGTACACGGAAAAATAAAACTGTTATGGCAATAAGATAGCGATCCATACATATTGTTTTACAACAAAAAAAAAAAGTACTACTACATTAAAAAACATACAATTGTATCAACTCGCAGAGTAAAACTCGCATGCCACGAGTACTGCACGGTGAGCACTGTTAAACAAATACTAAAATTGCTATTTTTACTTCATCCTGCCTCCCAAAAAATGGATTTATTATTATTATTATTATTTATTTTAAAGCGCCATTGATTCCAGAGCGCTGTACATTCGAGGGGGTTACATACATAACATAAGTCAAACGAGTACAATGATAAGTGTTAATGAAAGGGGCCCGACAGAGGGAGGGGAAAACCCACCCGCGAGGGCAAAACTACAAGGGGGGGACAGGCATGTTTGGGGGGTAGTACTGTGGCAGCGGGTTATTTTTGGTTTAAGGCAACCCTGAAAGAAATAAGTTTCGGGGGTTGCTTTTAAACTGGTAAAATTGGAGGAGAGTCTGATGTGTTGGGACAGGGGAAGCCAGGTTAGGTGAAGTGAGGGAAATTTTGGAGAGGGTTTTGTGTGAGGAGCTGATAAGGGGGGGGCGGAGGAGAAGGTCCTGTGAGGGGGGCGAAGATTGGTGAGGGGAGTTTTTGGAAATTTAGGGCGAGATGTATGGAGGGGAGGGGTTTATGGAGAGTTTGTAGGTCAGGGTTTGTAGTTTTAAAAATTTGAATTGCTGGGCAAGGGCACCCAGTGAAGGGATTGGCAGAGGGGAGAGGGGGATAAGACGGGCAGCAGAGTTAAGGTGGATTTGGAGGGGAGCGAGGGTGCTAGTGGGGGGCCCAAGAGAAGGATGTTGCAGTAGTTAGGGGGAGTGAAAAGGGGGATGGACCAGATTTTTGTGGTATAGTTGGGGAATGAGCGGTGCGGAGTTTTTTTTTAGGGGGAGGGGGGCCAGCAAAAGGTGAGGGTTTTGGATGTGTGGTTTAAAAAGAAAGACGAGCAGGGGGACTTGCGGGGACCGGTGAGAGTGTAGGCCGTTGACTGTAAGGCCTCTTTAAAACGGCTTATTTGCCGGTTTTCCCGGGGATCGTCAATCCGTCGGCAATCCGTCCGAAATAAGCACAGCCTATTTCTATTGATTTAAAAGAAAATACGGCCGCGTTACAGGCGTGTTCCGTTCGGATTGCCCCCCGCGGATTGACGACGGCAATCCCGGAGGAAAAAAAAACATTGTGCGTAAATTTATTTCGGAGGATTCACCCCCCTAAAATGATTGTAGTGGTGACCCGTGGGAAAAATCAGTTACAAATGGGCCCACACTTGTGGCATTATTGAAACTGTTTTTCAATGTTTCGAACGTATTTCACGGAAATCCGTTGTAAATTGTTCTGAAAATAAGCCGTGTAAAACGGGCCAAATAGAGAGATCAGGGGCAGGGATAGGTTGGATGGTGAAAGTTGATGAGTTCTTTTTTCTCCACATTTGTTTTAGGGCGTGATGAAAAGGGGGAAAAATGGAGGATAGAAGTGGGATCCGGGGAGTAGGAGTGATTTGGGGCCAGAGATTGATTTGGGTGTATCAGCTACGGTGAAATAATTCCGTGTGAGGTTGAGCTGTCCGGGGCCCAAGAGTGTGATAGAGAAGAGTAAAGGCCCCAGGATGCCCCCTGGGCACCGACAGAGAGGGGCCCGGGGGGAGGAGGTGGAGCGGAAATGAGAGAGCTGAAAGTCGTCGTGAGGTAGAGGGATCCAGGAAAGAGCCAAGTTGTGATCCCGGGGAGGAGAGGATTTTTTGCGAAGGGAAGGGTCGACAGTGTCAAAGGCAGAGGACAGGTCTAAGAGGGGAGCACAGAGTGTGGTGCGGGCTTTAGCGTTATAGGGCTTAGTGATTTGGTTAGGGCGGTTTTTTCGGTGATGGTGGGGTCGGAAAACCAGATTGAGTGGGTCAAAAAGGAGTTGGGGAAAGCTAAAGATGAGTGTGCTGGGAGTTTGAAGAAAAAGGGGAGTGAGAGGAGCGATGTTGGCGGAAGAGGGGTCAAGGTTTTTTTTTTTAAGGATTGGATGATAGTGATTTTTAAAAGGCGGAAGGGAAGATCCCGAGGTTGTGATAGGTTGAAGAGAGGGGTGAGGGCTGGGATGATGGAAGACTGGGTCTGGGATGAGGTGGGATGGATGGGTAAAGATAAGGTGTGGGTTTGGAGTTGGACAGAAAGGGGGGCTTGTCTGAGGCGGGGGAAGCAAGTTAAGGGGGGAAAAGAGCAGTTTGGGGTTGGGAGGGGGTGGGGAAAGCGGGTAAAGCTTTCTCTGATGAGGTTGATTTCTGAAGGAAGTAAATGGAGTCGTCTGTGAAAGGAGGGGGGGGGGGAGGTCGGGTGGATGGAGAAGAGAGTTAAAGGTTTTTGGAAAATTTTTCGGGGGTTGGGGGGAAGGGAGGATAGAGGGTGGTAAAATGCCTGTTTGCTGAGGTGAGTGCAGATTTAAAAATGTATGCGTGTTGTTGTAAAAGGAAAAATCATCAGTGGGTGATTTTCTTCCAGGGGGCTTTGGGCAGTCTGGAAGTTCGCCAGTTTTTTAGTGGATTGTGTGCCAGGTTGTTGTTGACTTTGGGGGTTTTGTTGTGTGGGGAGAGGAGCAAACGAGTCAAGGGTGGTGTTTTTTTGTAGGTTGTGAAAGTGGGGGGCTGCGTTGGGCATTAAATGAGGAGATAGTAGAAAGAGGTGCAAGAGGCAGAGGAGTGTGAGGGTTGAGGTTTTGGGTGGGTTTTCCTGCGGGGCGTATTGGATATGAGACAGGAGGAGCGGTGGGGTGGAGAAGGTAAGGGGTTTGTGGTCAGATTGGGGTGGGGGGAGTTTGAGAAGTGTAGGGGGCAGGGGGGGTGAAGATGAGGTAAAAGTGTGTGTCCTCTTTGTGAGTGGCTCCTGAGGTCCATGGGAAGGTCGAAGGAGGAGCAGAGTAAAGGAGTTTTTTGGAAGCAGGTGGGGGGTGCGATAGGTGTTAAGTTCCCATGATTGGGGGGGGGGGGAAAAAAGGGGAAAAAAGAAAAAAAAGGGGGGGGGGGGCCCGGCAAGCAAAAGGGGGGGGGGGTGGGGCCCGGGGGGGGAAAAGGGGAAAAGGAGAGAGGTAAAAAAAAATTTAACCAAACGGGGTTTTAAAAACTACCCTCCAATCTTTTTAACTCTTTTAATTCTCCTTTAAAAAATTCAAACATTTTAATTTCCCTTTCTCAAAAAAAAAAATTTTAATAAATCAATTTTTTTATTAAATTACAAATTTTTTTTTTAAAAAAAATTTTTTAAATTAAAAAATTTTTTTTGTTTTTTTTTTTTTTTTTTTTTTGGGGGGGTGGGGTGGGGGATGGGGGGGGGGGGGGGTGGGGGGGGGGGGGGGGGGGGGGGGGCCCGGGAATAAAGGGGAAGGGGGGGGCCCAAAAAAGGGGGGTTTTGGGGGAAACGGGGGGAGAGTAGATTATTTCCCAAAGGGGTTTGGGGAAGCAATTGAAAGGGGAGTGGGAAAATGGGGAAAAAAAAAGGGTTAGTTGGTCCCGGGGAAATTTGGGTTTTTTTGTTCCGAAAAAAAAAACAAAAAAAAAAAAATCCCAAAAAACAACCCTTTGAAAAAAATTTTTGGTTGCTCGGAATGACAAAAAAGTTTTTTTTTTTTGGGGAAAACCAAAAAAAAAAATGGTCCAGGAAAGGGGGAATTGTTTTGGGGAAATTTGGGGGGGCACCTTTTGGATTTGGGGGACTTTGCAAATCTGAAGGAACCCCCTTTAAAGTTTCCAAAAACCCCCAAAACCTTTTCCCCAAAACAAAAGGGTTTACCCCCCTTTAAAGGGGTTTTCAAATTAAAGTTTTGAAAAATTTTTTGGGGGGAAATTTAGATTGGGGAAAATTTGGGGGATTTTCCCTTAGGGTTTTTTTAAGGTTTTTTTAGGTTTTTTGTCCACAAAACCCGAAAAGGCATCTAAAAAAAAAAGGGTGCCTCCCATTCCGAGGTTGAAGGGGAAAAAAAAAAGGGTAAAGTTCCCCCTTTTCAGGCGTAATTGCGGGCATTTTCGCTTAATCGCCGCAAATAGGACCCCTTTGGTTCCTGTTCCAAAAAGGTGAATTTTTGGGCAATTATTTTGGGGCCCGGGGCCCCCCCCTTTTTTTTTGGGGGGCCCCCCGTTTTGGGAAAAGGGCTAAAAATCCCCCCTATTGGGTTAAAATGGCTGGCCCCTTTAAAGGGAAAAGGGCATGTTCCCCAAACCACCAAAGGCACACCAAAAGGCTTTTGGGGGGGCCCCAAAAATGACGGGGTAAAGATTACCTTTTGATTTTAAGGGAAACCGAAAAAAGTTTGGTGGGAGGACTGGGTTTGGGAAAATTTTGGGTAGGGGAAAAAGCTTTGGGTAGTATATTTTGTAAGGGGGGGGAAACGAATTGGATATAAGGGTTATATATAAGGGGGGAAGTGAGCTCTGGAATTTTAGGGTTTATATAGAGGAGTGAGCTCTGTGAGATAAGGGTTTTTTTTTTTTTGGGGGAAAAAAAAAAGGGCTGAGTTGGGGTTTTTAAAAATAGGGGGAGGGGGGCCCCTTTGAATAAGGGTTTATTGGGGGGGAGTGACTTGTGAATTTAAAGGGATTAAAAAGGGGAAGGGGGCGGTCTGTATATATGGGGGTTTTTTGAGGGGGATAAGTTTGATAAAGGTTTTTTTGGGGGAAAAAATTTAAAAAAGAGGATTTTTGGAAAAGGGTTTTATAGAAGGAGGGAGGGCCCGTTTATATAGGGTATATGTAAGGGGGAGGCGGCTTTGTGATATATAGGGTTTTATGATTGGGGGGAAGGGGCTCTGTGTTAATAGGGTTATATGAAGAGGGGGGAAATTTGATTGGTTTAAAAGGGTTTAAGAAGGGAAAGGAGCTGGTTTGGGTTTTTTTTGGGTTTTGATAAGGGGGGGGAAGGAGCTCTTGTATATGGGTTTTGAAAAAGGAGAGGAGTGAGCTCTTGGTATAGGGTTTTGATAGAGGGGAAAAATGACTCGTGATATTAGGGTTATATGAAGAAAGGGGCCCCTTTTTTTATGGGTTATTGAAGAGGGGGGGAAATTTTTGGGGTTTGGTTTGGATAAAGGGGCTAGCCTTTAAAAATTGGGTTATTTGATTTAAAGGGCTATTTGGAATAAGGGGAAATGGAAAAGGGGGGGTAGTCTTTGGAATTGGGGATGTGAAAGGGGGAAAAGTTTTAAAATTTTTTTTTTAAAAAACCCTCTGAAAAGTTTTCGGGGTTCCCCTTTTGGCTTGTACAGCAGGCCTTATCTGTTCCAAAAAGGTAAAAATTTTGGAAGCAAATGTTCTTTTCCAGGGTTATTTTTTAAAAAAAAAAAGGGGTAGAACTTACTTTTTTTTTAAAAAAATTTCAAAGGGTTAATTTTTAAAATTTTTTAAAAAACGTATAGAGACCCCCTTTTTTCCTTTAATAAAAATTTTAAAAAACCCCCGAAAAAAATTTTTTCCTTACAAAAAAAATTTTTTTTTACTATAAAAAAAAATTGTGCTCTAATTTGATTAGATTTGTTTTTATTTTTTCAAAAGTTTTTTTTGGGGGTTTGGGAAAAGGGGAAGGGGGGGGCAAAATTTTGTGTTTAAAAAATTTTTTTTTTTTAAAAATCACAAGCAAAACCCCCGGGCCCTTTAAAAATTGAAATTTGGGTTTCAGTTTTTTTGGGGCTTTTTTTGGAAAAAAAATTAGTAATCAGTTTAGCGGTTGGGGGCTTTTTTGGTGCGGTTTTTGGGAGAAATGACTGCATTAATTCGGCATGCTGAAAAAAGGTTTTTTCCCAAAAGGCCTTACATTTTCCCCCCGGAATTCCCCCCCTTAGCGGGTTTTTGGCCGAA
>JAODAL010018328.1:0-75088 GCA_025379985.1 Phyllomedusa bahiana
CTCCTCTCCTCCACCACCCCCCATTCAGCTCACAAGTACTGCTCATCATACCACATGTGTAGGGCACAGCGGTCTCACGCAGTTCTACACCTGGCTTGCCTCGGCGAACGAAGTCACACAGGGGAGGAACTGCTCCGCGTCATGCAGCAAGAAATCGATGTGTGGCTTTCTCCGCGCCAACTGCAAATTGGAACCATGGTGACGGACAATGGGAGGAACATGGTGTCTGCGCTGCACCGAGGAGGGATGGTCCATGCGCCCTGCATGGCGCATGTGTTCAATCTGGTTGTGAAAAGGTTCCTGAAGTCTTTCACCGATCTTCAGAAGATTCTGAAAATGGCCAGGAAATTGTGCATGCACTTTATCCATTCGTACAAAGCCAGGAACACCCTCCTCGAGTTGCAGCGGCAGAACGGCCTCCCCCAAAACACTCTGATATGCGATGTTTCCACCCGTTTGAATTCCAGCCTGCACATGTTGGACCGACTGTATGAACAGAGAACGGCCAGTAACGATTTTTTGATGATCCAGGCAGACAGAAGTACTCCTCTGTGTAACTTTGATGTCAGCCAGTGGCAGCTCATGCGTGACACCTGCTGTTTGTTGAGGTCATTCGAGGAGGCGACGTTATTTGTCAGTCGCC
Organism: Phyllomedusa bahiana; assembly: GCA_025379985.1. Lineage (NCBI taxonomy): Eukaryota > Metazoa > Chordata > Amphibia > Anura > Hylidae > Phyllomedusa > Phyllomedusa bahiana. The sequence goes on from JAODAL010018328.1 coordinate 644, forward strand.
AGGACTACGGGATGAATAACGTCAGTCCACTGCTTCATGTCCTGGAACAGATGCTGAAAAAATCTGTCTGGGCAGGGGACTGGAGATGTGGCGACTACATCTCGTGGCCACATGAGTCCGGTGGGGACTGAAATGGAGGAGGAGGAGGAGGAGGAGGACATTGGAGCACCTGGATTTTCTACCCAGGTGACAAGAGAGGAGGAGCAGCTGGAGGAGGTGGATGGAGATGAGGAAGACGAGTCAGATGATCCCCAAGCACCGTGGCAGTATACAGTGGAAATGGAGGCAGGGAGCCCCTCGGAGTCACTTGTGCAGATGGCCCGCAGCATGCTTATTTGCCTGGCTAGTGACAGCCGAATAGTCAGCATCTGGCAGAGGGATGACTTCTGGCTCTCCACCCTATTGGACCCTCGCTACCGGTCCAAAATGGGAGCCTTTTTCCCAGCTATTGAGAGGGAGGACAAACTCAAATACTATAGGGAAATCCTCCGTAATCAGTTGGCCGCTGCCTATGTGCGGCATCGTCCCTCCTCTGAAAGGTCTGACTGGGAGGTTCCTCAGCGCTCACGTACTACTGCCGCGGCTGCTGGAGGAAGGTGGGGGGGTAGGAGCAGTACCAGCTCCATCAGCAGTAACCTAAGTCTGGAGTCACTGATGAGCAGCTTCCTTCACCTGCCTAGTGAGGAGGGTAGTTGCCAGCAGCAGCAGTAGCAGGACATGGAGCATTCCCTGAACCAACAGGAGGTGGCCTACTCTGCCACCACAGTTAGAAGATCCGCTGGACTACTGGGCAGCCAAACTGGATGTGTGGCCGCAACTTGCCGAGTTTGCAGTGGAGAAGCTGTCCTGCCCGGCCAGATACTGTGGCATCATGAGGCGGTGTTCAGTGCGGCGGGGGCCATCGTTAGCCCAAGGAGAACCCGCTTGTCCATGGGAAATGTGGAACGACTGACCTTTGTCAAGATGAATCAGGCATGGATCGGCCAGAATTTCCACACACCAATGCCTTAGGCGTCAGACTACATCAGCTATGACGCCTCACCCAAACTGTGAGAAATGAGTCTGGGTTCAAACTACTGCCTCAGCCACTATTCTGATTGCCGCCCCGCCTGATGCCACACATCTGCTGACAGTTTCTCCATCTGCCAACAACCATCTTTACCAGGGACTGGTATTGCCACCCACCTCCACACTGTGTCATTGTGCCACTGTCTGACCTCATGCTGCTGCTGTGGCTGCTGCCGTGACCTCCACACTGTGTCATTGTCCCACTCTGTGGCCTACTCCTGTTTTTTCCACCTCCAGAATGTGATTGTGCCACTGTCTGACCTCATGCTGCTGCTGTGGCTGCTGCCGTGACCTCCACACTGTGTCATTGTCCCACTCTGTGGCCTACTCCTATTTTTGCCACCTCCAGAATGTCATTGTTCAACTGTCTGACCTCATGCTGCTGCTGCCATGACCTCCACACTGTGTCATTGTGCCCCTGTGGCCTACTCCTGGTTTTTGCCACCTCCAGAATGTCATTGTGCCACTGCCTGACCTCATGTTGCTGCTGCCATGACCTACACACTTTGTCATTTTTGCCACTGTCTGACCTCGTGCTGCTGCTGTGGTTGCTGCCGTGACCTACACTCTGTCATTGTCCCACTCTGTGACCTACTCCTGTTTTTTCCACCTGCATTATTTAATTGTGCCACTGCCTGACCTCATGCTGCTGCTGCCGTGACCTACACACTGTGTCATTGTGCCACTGTCTTACCTCAATCTGCTCCTGTCGCTGCTGCCGAGAGCTACACACTGAGTCATTGTGCCACTGTCTGACCTCATGCTGCTGCTGTGGCTGCTGCTGTGACCTACAACACTGTGTCATTGTGCCACTGTCTGACCTCATGCTGCTGCTGTGGCTGATGCCGTGACCTACACACTCTGTCATTGTGCCACTGTCTGACCTCATGCTGCTGCTGCCGTGACCTTCACACTGTGTCATTGTGCCACACTGTGACCTATTCCTGTTTTTGCCACCTCCAGAATGTCATTGTGCCACACTCTGACCTCATTCAGCTGTGGTTAGCGCCGTCACCTCCACACTCTGTGACTAATGTTGCCACATGAGCTCTCAGCTTGTTTTTTTCCAGCTTTCTCTGGCATGACTTTATCAGGCAACATTCCCGCTTCAGTTTTTTGGTCAGTTTTGCCCTCTTAAGTGCCCAGGGAATTTTATAGTGAAGCGATTCTAAGAGCGGGGCAGTCATGTGCGTGTCATACTAAAACACAACATTGTATGAAGACCAAACCAAGCTCCCTCTGCATATTTAAGCATGGCACAACATTCTACAGCACCCTGCAGGCTCTGTGCAGCCTGAAAATAGCTATTTTTTAACGTGATTCGAGCCAAAGTAATTCGGAACGAAGTTTTTTTTTGCTGAGAAATTCGGCGAAGTGAATGACACGAATTTTGGGAAATGCGCCCATCTCTATCTACATGGTACCTCAAAAATCAGATGGCGTGAAATGATTGTGTGATGCCTCCTATGCCAGTTAGCGGCATTTGTTGCAAACAGAACAGTAACAAAATCTTTGAACTGAGAGACTTTGCTTTATCACTCCAACAGGATCACTATATGCCTGGGCCAAGATGTCAGCACAGTTCAACGTTGTGTGTTTCGGTGGTGAGGAAAACAGTGAACTGGCAATGACAGCAAGACATGCACAGAGACGAACCTCTGCACGGGCAGATCATTTGATTGGAAGAATGGTGCATAATAATCTGAAAAAATCACTGCCAAAGGGACTTAACCAAACCCACCCTCTAAGATTTAACCTTTAATAAATACTTATTTATAAAAACATATAATATACACCAGAATTATCGATCTGCTGCACACCACAGCTAGCACCTATAAGGACACACGAAAAGGTAAACTATCCCTATTCCTCTCCACTGATAACCTCAGATGCTGTCATTCTACTCCTGTCCTCTGTACTCCTTAGTAATTAGTCAAACAGTGCATATAAATAAAAAGAAAAAAGAAAAACCTCACTCAGGTGTGTGCGTTGCGAAAAACTATGTATTTTGGCTCCTGCATGGATCTGAACCTAGGACCTCTATGCTGAAAAGCAGAAGTTTTAACCACTCAACTACTTACTGTTCTTTACATAAACAGACCTTTGTTTAACTAGAGTGAGCGCACTATGAGGAAAGGCATGGGGATGTCAGCCTGCTGGGTCACATGATATGCAGTTCAAACAAATCACACACACCCCATATTGAGCACACTGGATAAAGCAGCTATGAAGTGACCTTGTGGCAAAACCCTTTTAATGTAGGTTTATTCTCTTCAGCAATGAGTCCTGCTTTTGTCTCGGACGCAATGATAGTTGGAGATTGATCTAGAGGCCACATTGGCAACACCATGAAGAGAAAATCACTATGGAACATTACTTTAGTCCTACTACCGTACTAGGATTTTTGTGTGCGGTGGCAAAGTTAGCTGGATCCCTCTAGTCTTTATTGCAGATACTAACAAATAAACTAACAACTCGGCAGTAAATGATTTCGACTGTGGAACCAGTGGCACAACCATTTCTCCAAAGGTTCCCAGAAATTGTTTTGCAACAAGACAAGGCCAGTACACATGTTGTTCAGGCTACTGTAAGCCGCCTACTTGTGTTAATGTGCTTTAACGGAGGGCTTACATTGGCATAGATGGAAATGGGAGATGACATGCAATGGCACTGCTATTCCTTCTGTCCCATAGCCTTCACAACTCGGCCAGGTTCCTCTTCTTCTGCCTCAACCAGCTCAAGTCATGTGGCACCCCTTTATTCCCTCTCCTCACTAGATGGTACCAGCTGAGGCAAGAGCACAACTCACCATAAGGTAGATACATGCCTTAATGTTGTTTAAACCATGCCAATGACACCAACAATGGCCCTATGTCAGTGAGGCCGTGTCTCCAGAAAAGGGACAGCTAGAGTCTCTTCTACATTGTCAGCTACAGCCCCTGTTAGTTTCAGCCACAATTCCTCTCCATGAAAAGTCTGTCACAATGCCTTTATACTAGTGACAGCCACAGTAGTAATCTATTAGAGGCAGCATATTTTCTCCTGCAGTACCCCTGTTACTGATATCAACCAAGTGCCCCTCATTTATGCTGTAGTGTCTCACCAGCAGTATTCTGTACACTGCTTTAGGAAGATGTGCCTTTATTTCTTTCTATACCAACAGCGCAAATACAATTATTGCATAAAGTTAAATAACCTTATCATTGGAACGTATACAACATCCTGTGTTTGCTTATACTCTAATTGAAGTACTACAGTGGTAAAATAGTTTTTATTGCAGACTGGTTTGAAAAAATAAGCATTAATGAACTTATTGCTTCCAGTCCAACACTTACTGGATCACTGCTGAACTCTACTGCCTGAATGGCCATCTCTTTCTTATTCTGTGTGTTAAGATGGAACCAGAAAGTAGAGATTAGTAGGGACCTCGAAAACAGTTATGTTTTGGATTTTTTTTTATCAGTCTGCCTTTTTTTTATTAGACACCCACTTTAAAAGTTTGTTTGCTGTCAAATGAAAAAATTCTTGCTTTTCAGCTTAAAAGAAGCCCGTCAGCTTGTTTATCCTGCTTGAACCAGAGGCAGCATGAAATAGCTTTTTTTTTTTCATTCAATTAATTTTTTTCCTCCCCGCCTTATTTTATAGTTTACATATTTTTGCAAGACAAGATGTACTTTTTAATGGTCCCATTGACTGCACAATATAATGTACGGGAAAACCTTAAAAAAGTGGGGTGGAATGTGATAAAAAACATACATGTGCCATTTTTGCAAAGGTTTCATTTTATGGAATTCTCTGTTAGGTATAAATGACATGTTATCTGTATTCTGCAGGCTAGTAAGATTCTGGTGACAACAAATGTGTGAAGTTTGCATTATATTTACATCACTTAAAAAAAGTAAGAAACTTACACTGCTGCCGTTCTCACAGTAAAAAGTACCTAGTTTTAGCTATCATACTGGTTAAAAAAGCGTTCTGGGAAAAATAGCATAAATCATCTATAGACAAAAGGGTATTTATTTTCTAAAAAGCGAACAATGTGTTTCATGCCATGTGCACTTCGTCAGGTTCATATAAAAAAAATTACTTTATATTGTCACATTTGGCTTATACATTGTATAATCACTATGCATTTTTTGTGTTTAACACAATTTTATGTGTTTGCACTATTTATTCTTATATTTTCAATACTATCATCATCATCACCACGATTGTGCTTATCACTATAATTTTTCTTTGGTATTTCTCACTTTTTTACCATTCCTCTTTCTCACATGCATCCCTCTTATTTCTTATATTTATGTTTATATATATATATATATATATATATATATATATATATGTACACACACACAGTTGTGCTCAAGAGTTTACATGCCCCGGCAGAATTTTTGCTTTCTTGGCCTTTTTTCTGAGAATATGAATGATAACACAAAAACTTTTGATCAGGGTCATTTGGATGTTTTTGGTTGTCATTATGATTTAAAAAGAGAAAACACAGTCGTTTGACAATAAATGGCTTCACCCAACCAATAACCATGAGTGGAAAAAAAGTTTTTGTGTAATCATTCATATTCTCTGAAAAAAATGTGCAAAAATTTTGCTGGGGTATGTAAACTTTTGAGCACAACTGTATGTATATATATAATTAATATTATTGTTTTATTTAAAGTCCCCTTGTTGTCACGATCCGGCGGTGTCAGAAGGCACTGTTGGCCATTGGTTTATGGTGGATCCTCTGGGTCCCTGCTTGCGTAGATGGTGTAACTTGCAGAGGTAGCCGAAGTGCTGGACACGACAGCAGGTGCTGGTACAGATGACAGCAGGTGTAGCCGTAGACAGGTATCGCAGTCCCTGGACAGTAACAAGCTTGGTACAGCGACAGGTAGACAGCAGTAGTAAACGGACTGGTGCAGTGGCAAGTGTACAGCAGGTGACGGGTTAACGGGTACTGGTAGCGTACAGGTAACGCACAGGAGATCAGAAGCATTACAGCAGCCAGGGGTCAAGCTCTAGGTAGGACAACCATGAACTGACCAGGAGCAAGAAGAGGAAGTTCCTTTTATGCAAACTGAGGTCACAGGTTATTTGCGGGAAATTGGGACACTGTCGCTTTAAATACTTATGCACTGCCGCCTGTGTGCCCTAGAGGGAGCTCATGTGCACACAGGCAGCCAAAGCGAATGAGAGCAAGCAGGAGTGAGGGCCAGTGAGTAGGTGCCGCTGGCGGGCGCCGCCGCAGCGGAGACAGGAGCGGTAAGTATTGTGTAGGGGCCGCGGCAGAAGCACTGGCATGACCGCGGTTCAAGACAGCGGCCGCGGCGTGCACCGTGACACTTGTGTTTACTAAATAGTTCTGAAAGATTGATATGGTCCCGATCTGGCTTTCCTTTTTATGTCCCCTGTAGATATCGATGCTGTTTTAGGCCTGTATCTGTGTGATATTCTTTACCATATGCCTTAATATGATTCCGGACCCTATTTCTGCCAATGTAGGTGATTGACAATAATTATCTTTACTGTTGATTGCTCCAGCATTGCTTAACTCCGCCTTTGTAGTTGTGATGAAGGAATGTGGGCTGTGCTCTGCTATGGAACGCCCCAGCGATGTTAAGCCCTGCCCTCCGGTCTCCGTGGTGATGTGTCTGTGGTGACACTGAGTCGCTGGTCATGTGATGGCTGGGCTGACGTCAATGGAGCGCCCAGATATGATGTCATTTCTGGTGGCCAATATACACATGGATCTGCAGCTGCATTAGATTAGTCCTCCTGAGGAAGCAACGCGAAATGCGCATTGGGGTATACAGCTATTTGTTATATGAATTGATATGACTGATCATCCTTAATTTATATACTGCAGTATATCCCCTTGTTCACGTGTAATCTGTGGTGTTTGCACTTCATAACTATTATGGGCGACATGTATGAAATTTGACATTCGCACGCCAAATTTCATGCGCCTAATAACAGCATAGAATGCGCCTGATTTATGAACCCGCTCTATAGCGGGTCATAAATCAGGAGCATTCCAGCGCTCAGGGGACATTTCTGACTCAGGTATACCACTTGAAAGTGGCATTTCTGACTTGAAAGTGGTATACCTGTTCCAGCTGTAATGCACCTAGAAATGCCATAATGAAGCTATAAATCTAAAGCTTCATACGGTTCTAGTAGGCCCCACCTCCCGAGATGGGATGCATTACAAAGTGCCGCTTGCACTTTGTAATGCGCCCAGGAGTGGCGTGCAGGAGATTTAAAAATGTAGCGAACAGGGCTGCATCTGATATCGGGCTGAAAAGACGCCAGATATCTGGCACAGTCCTGTTCATTCATGTTGCCCTATGTATCTACAGTTGAAACCAGAAGTTTACATACACTCTATAAAAAGACACATATGCATGTTTTTCTCACTATCTGACATGTTATAAGTTTAAACCCTACCTTTTTAAGGTCAATTAGGATTATGAGAAAGAGAATTTTTAAGGCATTTTTTATTACTTCCTGCAAAGTCAAAAATTTACATACATTTCATTAGTATTTGGTAGCATTCCCCTTAAACTGTATGACTTGAGTCAAACATTTTGGATATCCTTCCACAAGCTTCTCACAATAGTTGGTAGGAATTTTGGCCCATTCCTCCTGACAGAACTGGTGGAACTGGTGTAGGTCGCCTTGCTTGCACCTGTCTTTTCAGCTTTGGCCATAAATTTTCAATAGGATTGGGATCAGTGCTTTGTGATGGCCACTCCAAAATATTGACTTGGTTATCCTTAAGCCACTTTGTAACCAGTTTGGCAGTATGCTCTGGGTCATTGTCCATTTGGAAGACCCATTTCCGCCAAAGCTTTTACTTCCTGGCTGATGTCTTGAGATGTTGCTTCAGTATTGTCACATAATCTTCTTTCCTCATGATGCCATCTATTTTGTGAAGTGCACCAGTCCCTACTACAGCAGAACAACCCCACAACATGATGTTACCACCCCCATGTTTCACAGTTGGGATGGTGTTCTTAGACTTCCAAGCTCCCCCTTTTTTCTCCAAATGTATCAATGGTCATTATGGCCAAACAGTTCAATTTTAGGTTCGTCAGATCACAGGACATGTCTCTAAAAATTTAGGTCTTTGTTCCTGTGTGCTTTTGCAAACATTAATCTGGCTTTCATATGCTTCTTTTGGAGTAATGGCTTCTTCCTGCCAGAGTGGCCTTTCAGCCCATGTTGATAAAGTACTCATTTCACTGTGGATAATTACACAAACTTACCAGTTTCCGCCAGCATCTTCCCAAGATCTTTTGCTTTTGTTCTTGGGTTTATATGCACATGTCGGACCAAAGCACGTTCATCTCTGAGACACAGAACCCATATCCTTCCTCAGCGGTATGATGGCTGGACATTGCCACCTTGTTTGTACTTGCATATAATTGTTTGTACAGATAAACAAGGCACCTTCAGGTATCTGGAAATTGCACCCAAGGATGATCCAGAATTGTGCAAGTCCACAATTCTCTTCCTGATATCTTGGCTGATTTCTTTAGACTTTCCCGTGATGTTACACACAGAAGCGGTGTGTTTCTGGTTTGAATTAAAATACATCCAAAGGTGTGTCTCTAATTAACTCAGATGTTGCCAATAAACCTATCAGAAGCTTCCAAAGACATGACATCATCATATATTGTTTAATGGCATAGTAATCCTAGTGTATGTAAACTTTTGACTTAAAAAATTCTCATTATTCTCGCATTTGGCAGATATAAATAATTTTGGTAATCCTAATTGACCTAATACGGGTAAGGTTTATTCCATTTATTTCATGTCAGATAGTGAGAAAAACATGCACATGTGTCTTTTTATATAGTAAACGTCTGGTTTCTACTGTATATAACTATTTGATATACGAGTATTCATGTGATGTAGGAGTTTAATGAACTATTTGACTAAATATTTATGCACTTGCACTTTGTATTTATTACTGTAAATAATCATGTATAATTTGGGATGAATTAGTTTATATATTAGTATATGCTTAGGGGGTGACTTATATTTATTTAGTACATCTATTATAATTACTCTCTTCAGTTTCTTATAATTTGATTTATTATCATGTATTATTTATGAATTAGCTTGGTTTTCTCTTTTTTGATAGTGCTTTTTTAATAATTTTTAATCTGATTGTTATGGAAATATTGGCCTTTGTTGTATTTGGTATTAGAGTTTATAGGTTCATTGGCCTGTTGAATTTGAGCATACTGTGCCAGAAACTGCAGCTCTGTCTTATTTACCTAAAACCACTACTGCTTGTGTAGATATATTGTTGTGTCTGTGTAAATCTAAGTGATAAATCTGAAAGATAAAATAACATTAGGCAGTACCCGACTTACACCGTTCCGACTTACATCTGTCCCCTAGTTACAAACAGAGACTTATGGGACGTGCTGGCACTTGGAGTTCCATGTGCCACATCAATTAGTAGCTGTGGAACGACAAGTTCCAGTATGCCACAGCAGCACATGAGGTGAAAATAAGGTGATAATCTTCTTAACAAGGACACAGACAGCAAAACAAATGTAAAAACCCTTCCCTGCACTATCCAAAACGGAAAAAAAAAAAACTTTTGTGCTGGAGTTACATTTAATACATATACCTGTTCCGACTTACATACAAATCCAGCTTAAGAACAAACCTACAGTCCCTATCCCGTTCATAACCTAGGGACTGCCTGTACATATATATACCACATTTACCACATTATAAAAGACCATGTTCATGTTTGAATAACTGAAACTTGTATTTATTAATTAATCAAATTATGTTGTTACTGTTTTTTTATATACCAGTTGCATATTATATAGAGACCAAATAGTTATATATTTGACTTCATTAATGACCAATGTTTTATCCTGTGACACTCGTAGTTCATTTCTATTTGTGTATTCTATTCTGATTCATAAACCTGAGTTCTTATAGTTCTGCATTTGTACAAAACACATTATATAACATTTTACAATTAGAAGTTGTCCTGTGGAATATTTAAGTTCACTTCATTTAGCTTCTGTAACCCTACTATCTTGTTTTTTGTTTATAAAAGTAAAAAATTTTTGCATATCCACACATATAATATTTCCATATATTTCTATTTTAAATGCACAGCATTTGAATTATAACAGGTCAATCACAAAGTACATCTAACATTTAAACATTAGGCCCTGTCAACACAATTCCTTAAACCTGTACAAATTTTTATAATTTATTGTAATCGTAAAGCTGCGCTACAGCTTTACAGGATAATTTCTGCATTTTAATCTTTACAGTAATCTTAATGAGAAAGTAATTACAAAGCTAGCTAATTTCATGAAAAAAAGCTGACCCTTTAATTTAAATAAAGAGACAAAACCCCACAAACAACTTTTGTTCACACATGTCTACATTTGCATGATTTACAGTATAATTAGTCCTTCAATACAGTGTAACACTCCAGCCCCTTTCCTATCAATCACTTTACAAGGCTTCACATGGGAGTTTCTGCTGGGATGAAAATTGTATTGAAGTCATCTATCAAGCTTTTTTTTTTTTTTTTTTTTAATTTTCTCACAGGCTGAATAAAGTCAGTGTGCATAGGAAATCTGTTTTTTGTTTAGTGTCCCATTTTGGATCTCCGTACACCACCATTTATAGTTTATTATGTATTGGAATTCATGATAATTTTCTGTAACCCTGGCTATGTTTATATGTTCAAGTAAACATTTTGATAGTTTCAGGACGGTCCTGTATGGTGATTTGGGCCACACGGGGCCACTATATTTCACTATACATACACTATGCTTTGAATCACAGACTTGTATGTAGATGTTCAATTTGACAATACTATGCAGAGAACAAACAAACAAAGAAAAGGTTATTTTTTTAAAGCTTTTTCACAAATAGCGCAATATGGTAATAGGAATGACTGCGAGCCTGTATATAGTGTCACAAGACTCCTTAGCACCAGAAGTCAACAGACAGGCTACAATGTCACATAGTAGCTGATGTACAGCACATCTATGTATGAATTAGGCTATGTCTACACAGCAGTGGACAAAAAAACGATTGGAAAACCAAATCCCAAAAACGTTCATAAAACTGAGGTTTTTTCCACTGCCTGTCAAAAGCTGCTGAACAAACGTCTGTTTTTGGCGCGTTTTGTGTTTTTGCCGCTTTTTTTTGCAAAAATGCATGGCATTAGATTTTCTGCATATTTCTATAAAAAATGCGAAAAACAACACCCCAAAAAATTTCCGGCGCTTTACATAGACTCCAATAGTAAATTTTCTGCGTTTTAATATAACGAAAAACGCTGAAAAAAAATGACGTTTGTGTGCAGTGGACATGGCCTTATGCACAATTTTTTCCAATTAACTTCATCTGTATATCTCTTTACACTACATGAACTCTAAGCAATTTTAAATAATATCCTGAAGAGATAATTAATACTACGCTCATTTTTTGCCTATAGTAATGATTCCATTACATTATCCCATAAAGTTTTCTTAGTTACACAAGAGATGCCGAAATTGAGTCTGTGTCCTGTGCTTTGCACTTAATTTTTTTTACTAGGCCTTTATGAAAGATACATTTCAATAATCTTAATAAGAATATCTCAAAATACAAAGATATATAAAGTATGGAGGCTCAGTGGCGGAGCCAGAACCACGGGGAGGCGAAGGTAAGTGACTGCATGGGGTGCAACTTCATCCCAGGCAGAAAAGGTGTATGGAGTGGGCTGATTTTTCCATTGAGGGGTGCTATATGCCTTATTTTACTGGGGCACCAGAGTACTTCTCCCAGTACTGCTCAGTGGTCATCACTGTTGGCTTGCACTATTGGTGTCCGTGTATTCAAATGAGGTGTACAAAAGATTGTACGTTCTTCCCATGTCTGTGTAGTTGTCTCTGTGTAATCCAGTTTCCATTCACACTACACACACATACAACATGGTTAATGTGGAATTCAGTTTGTGGGGACAGGGAACAATGTCAATGATAGGAATCTCTGCACAGTGCTATAGAATATCACTGCGCTATACAAATGTATAAAATTAAAAACAGATCGTGAGACCTATTGCTCAGTAAATACAGTTTGTTATCCCAGATTTGTTAACAAGTATTTATTTGTTTTAACAAAAAATATAATAGATCACATTTTTAAAAGTCTTTCATTTTCCTTCAGTATGTATTTTACTGGTGGCCACTTGATAAAACATCTTTTAAAATGGTTCTCATGCTTGCATCATGTCATGCAGCATGCTAATTAGATTTTATTTACATTAGTGTTATTCCTTCTAGATTTTGGTGGCTTTGAAGACAGCAATAGCATCGCCTGCTGGATTATTGTCTCTGAGTGTGCTAGAAACCTGACCCAAGTTAATCTGATTTGTCAAGATTTCTTCATATGAATTTAATCAGAACTGAACACAGGTATTGAATAGTTGTAAAGTTTTTTTAAGGCTATGTCTACATGGCAGTGATTTATTGTCAGATTTTTAAGCAAATTCGGTATTTAGAATCTATTGTGGTGTATCCCCATTTCTGAGCTTGGATTTCAAATTTGAAATTCATTCAAAAAACTTAGAACATGTTTTATAATTCATCATATTTCAGTTGAAAATGGCAGATTATAGTACAGTTCAATGTTAATGGGCCATCCAAAATCTAAAAACCGACTGCAAAATCCGTGCTAAAAACACAGTAAAAATGAAAACCAATTGTAAGATAGTGGTTGGATTCTATAACAGAACCTGATGGTATTTTAAAATTGCAGTTTACATGTAGATTAATTTATGAAAACCATTGGTACACTTTGTGTGATATTAGATTTCACAAACCAGAATTTATCAGCTCCTGACCGCTGTTCAATGCATTCTGGGATTTACCACTAAATCTAAACTGGTTTCCATGCTAAAAATACAGGGGTTGTTCCATCAAGACAACTTCTGACCATATGCCCTATTATTTTTTAGCCACTGCAAAAACTACAGCATAAAACAGCTTCCACTCTAGAGGACTTGGTACAACTATAACTGTAATAGTTGCTGTGAAATACTACATTTCATAACATGTGGATGCACGAATGGTTTTACCCCATAATAACAGCTGATTCCTATGGTTTCCAGCAGTCAGACCTTTGGCATATATTGTTGGGTAGATGCCAAAGAAATTGGGGCTGTCTTTATGGGAAACCCTTTTAAACCTGAATGGTAAATGTACAGTGCCATACTAGGAGGCATTAAATTTTTAGTGCTTGGAATAGACTTCCAGCACAATAATAATTCAAGATAGAATTGTTTATTCTATAGCACCCACAAAACATAATTATGGTACAACCAAATAGATGTAAAGATAATCACATTAAAGTGCCCATAGCATAGTTATTGTTACAGTATCTTCTTCTGTGTGCCAACACAAGGGGCCCCCTTTTTCATTTATATTGTTTTGTCTAAAATTTGACATGAAAACCCTAGAAAGGCAGTCTAAATATGCACCAGATTTATTACAGTGGATCATGCTGATTGATACATTTTTGGCTTACTTCCTACCGTAGAATTTTGGCAAAATTTTTTACTACACCCACATCCCCCACCATGACCCTGTATTGAGCAGTGGACAGAAAATGTTTTAAGCCAATAATAAATGTTAAAACACACAAAATAAAGTTAAAGGGAATGCGCTCACCATGCAAGTCCGTGTACGGCTTTTAATAAAAACATCCACCTGCCTCAGGTTTCCTACCTTTGGTCCCGACCGCCAGCCACGGCCTCACAATAATAAATGTGTCTGCAATATACTGCTCCAAAAATGTGCCTACTTTTTGGTGTATTTTAAGATATTTTCGGGTGAAAAACCCATTAGAAATGGGGCCCGTCCCTTTTTATTTATAGTATTTTCTTATTTATAGTAGTTGGGTGCTTTCTACTCTAATAACAGTATTTATGAAGGGTAAGATGGGTTTTAAAGTACATGTCAGGTTATTTTTTCTTATCTGTGGTTCCCAATGAATTGAGCATTGTAGCAGTGCCCATGGGCCCCATTTCCTTCACTGTTTATTCAATAGACATTGATATACTAACCCTATAATACATTTTGGCTCAACTTTGTATGTTTTTCTTATGTACAAAATTGTCTAAGTGTCATAAAAATATTCATGATTTATATACTAAATGTACTAGTTTTGGTGTAGTCCTGATAATTACAGAAGGTATTGTATTTTACGGCTACGGGTCTGTTTTAAAAAAAAAGCCCACAAGTCATTTACATCCTCTAGAGCATTGTTATTGTATTCACTCCAAAACAAGGTTAAATCACTTTGTTTATAGTGCATTGTCCTAGGTAATATGCACATAACTACCAATGATTCTAGGTGTGACTCATGACCTAAGACCCCTACCGTGCACTCCAAACCATTAGCAGTCTACATGTCCTTTAGATCTCAGTATGACTTGATGTAGTGTCTATTCTCTTTGAGGAAAGAAACATGGTCTTCTTTTTCCCGCCCATTTCCCCCTTTTGTTTGCTTGTCTTTTCCTTTGTTCCCTGGTTGTAACCTTGGGCACAACTTCTTTCCCCGTGCCCCCTACCCCTTTCTTAGGTCTTGCAACACCATGTACAGTAAAAGAAAACTTTAGCTTTTTTTTTTTAGGCTGGGGCATTGAAACAAACCCCCAGCGGGGTATAGTTTGAAAATATGCATCCTTCATTGGGGATGTTTTTAGTTGTTTTCAACCAATATGTTTTCAACCACATATATGTGTGTGTGTTAGGGATATTTGTTTTCGGATGAGATTTAAGGAAAACTTAAACATTTCCTGCTACAGTGATAATTTAACCTGAAAGTAGGCCATTTAAGTCGTAGCACGCAATGTTAATTTTCTCATCTCAAACAATTAAATGAAACAAAGGCCAACAACAGTGGAGGATATACACCATAAAAAATTTGTCAATGTCTCAATAATGTGTCATGTGGCCTTGAGCATCAATTACAGCGATATCTCATGCTGTTCAAAAGTCAAGTTATTGACTGCTGGGCAAATGGGGGGGGGTTTCCCCTCTTTTTTTGGGCGCCCCCTTCTTTGAGGTGCAGGGGTACAGAGTTACCAGCTTCTTCACAGTGACTCGGCCGACACAGGTTTTCTAGCATGTTCAGGTCTGGAGAAAGTTCAGGTCGCTCCATTTAAGGTACCCAGTTCCCAAAAAGCTTTTCCCCTAATGATGCGACCTTGATGAGTGGAGCTTTGTCATCCATGAAGATGAAATTAGCCCTGTGTTGTTATGTAGGCACAATGATGGATTAAAAGATGTTTTCAAGAAAAAGAGGCTTGTCACTGTCCCATTCAAAAAAGTGTAAGGAGTTCTGTATTGACAGACACACCTTTCCCCACATGTAAACCCACCCACAAAACGCTCGTCTGGTTCAGAAGCAGATTCATGCATTTCCCCTTGACGTCTCCAGATATTGGCGGCCATAATTTTCGCTCAGAGTGAATAAACTTTCATTAGAACGTACTGTGGACCATTGGTCCTCGTCTTGTGTAGGCTCCGGCCATGAAGATGTGATACCTTGTGGGGGGTGTGATCGGTTCCTTTGTGGGGGTTTAGCCCCAAAAACCACTTGACATAAACAGTTTCGAATTTGACGTGACATTTGGTTCCCTTTTTCACCCCCATGTATCTTTGTTGCAACCTGTGATGACACTTTGTAACTTAAGTCAGTGGCCACTGCCATTTGAGGATCCTACTTGAAGCCTCCAATGGCGGGTACTGTTATAAATTGTAAGGGTTTGTCTTGGTTCAATGTTAAATGCGAACAGCATGATGAGGACTGTTTAAATACCAATTCAAATTGATCCCCTAAATTTATTGGATGAATCAGAGATCAAAAACTTGTGAACTTTGCTATTAAGCTCCTTGTTAGAGATCAACAAGTTATGCAAAAAGTACTGAAACATTGAAAACGTTGGACATGTGCATTTAAAAAGTTAAGAGATGGTGTCATTTAGTGCTTAAAAAAATTAAATTTTTTTTATTTCGTCCTGAAATGTCAACCCAATTAAAATAATAATAAATAATCTTATATTAGCGGCAAATTTTTTGCGCATTTTACAATTAGGGGTTAATTACAGCAAAAGCAGACATTAACAGTAAAAGCTTTACAGGGGGGACAAAAGGTGTGGGGCCCTGCCGAAAGAGTTTACAATCTAAGAGGGTGCCTGGGGGAAAAAAAGGGGGAGAAGTGCTAAATTACAATGGCCCAGTCATGCTTTATAAATTGGGGGTTTAAAAAAAAAAAATTTTTTAACCCCCCCTTACTCTAATAAGGGGGTATTTCTTAGTGTGTTGAATGGGGAAAATTGGTTGGGGAAGGGGGGGGTTTAAAATTTGGGGTTTTTTTAGGGCCCCCCCAAAAAAGGGGTTTTGAAAATTTAAAAATGCGAAGGCTGGGATTGGCCATTTGGAGGGAGGATGTTCCAAAATGTGCAATGAAAATTTAAAAAGGGGGGGGGGGGGGGGAGTTTTTTTTGGGGTGGGGCCCCCCCGGGGGGGGGGGGGGGTTTTTGTTTGGGGGGATGTTGGGGGAATTTTAAAAATTTGGGGGGTGTTAGTTTTGGTTTTTTCCGGGGGATGGGTGAACAGGGTGGGTCAAAGCGTGGAAAAAAAAGGGGGGAAAAAGTTTGGGGGGAATTTAAGGAAAAGGGGTAAACAAATTTCCTTTTTTGGGGGAAAAATAAAAAAAAGGGGTTTTTGGGGGCCCCCCAAAAAAAACGGTTTAATTTTTTTTTTGACAAAAGGGGGAAGGGGGGAATTTTGGGGGGGGTAAAACAGAATAAAACCAAATTTTCCCCTTTTTTTTTGGATTTTAGGGTTTTGGGGGGTTTGCTGGTTCCCCCAAAAAGGCTAAAAACCCCCCTTAATTTTTGTTAAAACACAGGGGAAAAAGGCAAACCCACAAGACCTGGGGGTTGTGGGGGTCCCCCCCCGCTATAGGTGGCTAAAAACCCCCTTTACTTTTTAAAAAAAATTTTTAAAAATTTTTGACTTTTCCGTCTTTCCCCCGGGGCCCCAAAATTTAAAAAAATTAGGGGGAAATCACTGTATTTGGGGTGGGAGTAGGGACACCATGAAAACCCCCGGTTCCCCTTTTTCCCCTTTTCCCGGGAATTGGGTTGCCTGATGGTACGGGGTAGGATTTTCCCCAGAGAAGGGGTGCAGCACGTGCAAAATCTTGAAGACGGGCATGGGAGGTTCGGATGATTGTAGTCTGTAGTTTGATGTCCGTAGCTGAGCGGAGAGGGCGGGCAGGGTGGTAGACAGAGATGAGGGAGGAGATGTATGGGGGTGCAGCACTGTGGAGAGCATTATGAGTGAGAGTGATTAGTTTATGCTGTATTCTGTACTGGATGGGCAACCAGTGCAGTGACTGACACAGGGTAGAGGCATCAGTATAGCGGCTGGAGAGAAAGACAAGCCTGGCTGCTGCATTCAGGATAGATTGGAGAGGGGAGAGTTTACAGAGAGGGAGACCGATAAGCAAGGAGTTACAGTAGTCAAGACGAGAATGAATAAGAGCAACAATGAGAGTTTGAGTTGTTTCCACAGTGAGAAAAGGACGGATTCTGGAGATGTTCTTGAGGTGCAAGTGACAGGAGCGGGCAAGGGATTGGATATATGGGGTGAAGGTCAGATCAGAATAGCCAATAGCCAAATATCCCTAACTTTTTGTGAGTAGTGTACATGTATTGTGGGAGTTAGTTTGACAAATGGTATGCACAACCAGGGGTGGAGAAAATGGCTCCCAAACACACTCCTCGGGTTCACTCTCTCTGATGTGTATAGCAGCAGGCATTAAAGGCCTAGAGACCCAGCAAGACCTGGACCGGTATGTGGGAATGGCCTCCCACCCACGCTATAGGTGTTCTGAGAAAGACAGCCCATGTTAGCTTTACTAACTAGCAAAAATGTCAGTAAACTACTGTTACTGACTTAGACTGCTGTCTTTCCCCCATGGGCCCCGAGACTTCAGTGGCACACACATTATAGTTTTCTTGCTGCACCTCAGCTGTATGGAAAGGCTGGGACGTACTGCCGGATCGACCACCCTGACATCCCTGGAACTTCCCCATTGAATGTAACAACCTCCTCGACATATCCGCGTTCAACTGTTTTTCCAGCTGGTTTCCTACATAACCCCCCACCGCCCAAAGGTGTTTCCCTGCCCTGTGTTCTACTATAAACGTAAGGTGCTGAAATGCCAGGAACTACCTTGTCATCCTTGCATTTTTACCTCTATACCAGTATATCCACTGTATGATCTGAGCCAATCTGAATTTTCTACCAGCCAGATAGTAATACAAGGATTCCAGAGCCCACTTTGTGGCCAGACATTCCCGTTCCATGATCGAATAGTATCTTTTGCAGGATGTGAGCTTCCTGCTCAAGTATGTAATAGGGTGCTCTTCCACATTTACCTGCGACATTATTGTGCCCAAACCCACTTCTGCGGCATCTGTCGGGACAATAAACTCTTTTGAATAGTCAGGTACCAAGAACACTGGCTGACTAAACAGGACTTTATTAGGGCCTGAAATTACTTTTCTGCCTCCTCGGACCACTGAACCATTACTTCCTTATTCCCTTTTGTTAGGTCAGTCAATGGGGCAGTAATGGAGGCAGTTTGGCACAAACCTGTGGTAATAGCCCATAATTCCCAGGAATGCCCTTTTTTGTTAGGGGTTGTGGTCAGTTCTGAATCGCCTCCACCGTATTTATCTGGGGTCTTATATCCCAAATATTGAGCCTCCTCTATCCCAATGGTACACTTCTCAGGGTTTGCAGTAAACCCAGTTTTCCTGAGTGTATCAAGTAACGCTTGTTCTGTACTCAGATGGGATTCCCAGTCAGTACTAATTAATACAATTTCATCCAAATAGGCGGCTGCGTACATGGTATAAGGATTTAAAACCCTATCCATTGCTTTCTGGAATGAGGCTGGCATCCCTTGTAACAGAAAAGGCATCCTATTATACTGGAAGAGCCCAAGTTTTATTAAACCTCTCCACTAAGCCGTCCGTTTGGGGATGAGGCACAGAGGTTCTGAGCTGTTTCATTTTCAGCAGTTACACAAGTCTCACATTACTCTGTACAGGGGTACCTTGGACTGATAGAATTTCTTTTGATAGGCAAGTTCTAGAGAACATGTGAAACAACTCCCAGGCAATACATTTTGAGGATGTATTTCGCAGTGGAACAACCTCAGGGGACCTGGTGAACCCGGGCAGACTTGACCAATGGCCCCACCTAATCCATTGCTATTTTTTCGAATGAAACCTCTACTATTGGTAGGGATACTAAAGGGCTTCAAAAATGAGGCATACACATCAACTGACAAGTTGGCCGGCGCTTACAATCAGGGCCAGAACAATGGGTAGGCAGAGGTAGGCGTTCGCCTAGGACGCTAGAGGGCACAGTGCAGATAAGGCGCCGGCTCAGGAGCTGAGCTGGCTCCATACATGGCAGATGCCAGCTGTTTGTCCCAGCCAGCACCTTTATCCTGCAGCAGCAGGGACTGGAGATTACCTCTTCCCCCCCCCTCTCACCCCCACAATACCGGGCAGAGGAGGGAGAAGGAGGGGGACTGGTGAAGGGCAGCAGCACATTGGTACGTAGCGACGATAGGGGAGGAAAGTCTACATCTCTCCCATTGTCTTTATATTCCTTTAACAGCTTCTTGTCACATGACAGGATGCTGTCAGAACAATGTATGCTGGGAGGAGTGGACGAAGCTTTGACTACCTCTACACAGCACAGCACTGAGTGCTCCAGGACGTGTTTTGGGGAGTGGGAGCTCTAGTGGAAGAGGGGGAGCTATAGTGGAAGTGGGGGAACTATAGTGAGAGAGGGGGGCGCTATAGTGAGAGAGGGAGCTATAGTGGAAGAAGCTGGAGCTATAGAGAGAGAGGGGGCTATAGTGAGAGAGGGGGAGCTATAGTGGAAGAAGCAGGAGCTATAGAGAAAGAGGGGGCTATAGTGAGATAAGGGGGGCTATGTTGATAGATGGAGGGCTATAGTGGAAGAGGAGGGCTATAGTGAGAGAGGGGGAGGTCTAGTGAGAAAGAGGGGCTATAGTGAGAGAAAGGGGGCTATCGTGGGGGAGGGAGGGCTATAGTGGAAGAGGGCGAAGCTATAGTGAGAGGGGGCTATAGTGAGAGAGGGGATCTATAGTGGGAGAGGGGGAGCTATAGTGGGAGAGGGGGCTATAGTGAAAGGGGGGAGCTATAGTGAAAGGGGGGAGCTATAGTAGAAGAGAGGGAGTTATAGTGAGAGAGGAGGCTATAGTGAGAGGTAGCTATAGTGGGAGAGTGGGAGCTATAGTGAGAGAGGGGAGCAATAGTGCGAGAGGGGGGAGCTATAGTGAGAGGGGGCTATCGTGGAAGAGGGAGCAGTTATAGTGAGAGGCGGGGCTATATTGAGAGAGGGGGCTATAGTGAAAGAGTGGGAGCTATAGTGGAAAAGGGGGAGCTATAGTGAGAGAGGGGGGCTATAGTGGAAGAGGGGGAGCTATAGTGAGAGGGGGCTATAGTGGAAGAGGGGGAGCTATAGTCAGAGGGGGCTATAGTGAGAGAGATGGGGCTATAGTGGAAGAGGGGGGCTATAGTAGAAGAGGGGGAGGTATAGTGAGAAAGGGGGGCTATAGTGAGAGGGGGAGCAATAGTGGGAGAGGGGGAGCTATAGTGAGATGGGGACTATAGTGGAAGATGGGGGCTATAGTGAGAGAAGGGGGCTCTAGTGAAAGAGGGGCAGCTATAGTGAGAGACAGGGCTATAGTGGAAGAGGGGGGGAGCTATAGTGAGAAAGGGGGGCTATAATAGAAGATTGGGAGTTATAGTGAGAGAGGGGGCTATAGTGGAAGGGGGGCTGTAGTGAGAGAGGGGGCTATAGTGAGAGAGGGGATCTATAGTGGGAGAAGGGAGCAATAGTGGGAGAAGGGAGCAATAGTGGGAGAGGGGAGCAATAGAGGTAGAGGGGGGCTATAGTGGAAGAGGAGGCGCTATAGTAGAAGAGGGGGAGGCTATAGTGAGAGAAGGGGGCTATAGTGGAAGAGGGGAAGCTATAGTGTGAGAGGGGGTCAATAACAGAAGATGGGGAGTTATAGTGAGAGAGGGGGCTATAGTGGAAGAGGGGGCTGTAGTGAGAGAGGGGGATGTAGTGGAAGAGGGGGAGCTATAGTGAGTAAGGGGGCTATAGTGGGAGATAGTGAGAGATGGGGGCTATAGTGAGAGAGGGGGCGCTATTGTGAGAGAGGGGAGGCTTTAGAAGGAGAGGAGAGCTATAGTGGGAGAAGGGGCTATAGAAGGAGAGGAGAGCTATAGTGAGAGAGGAGTTATAGTGAGAGAGCGGGGCTATAGTGGGAGAGGGAGCTATAGTGGTAAAGAGGGTTTATAGAGGGAGAGGTAGGTTAGAATGGGAAAGGGGGGTTAGAGTGGGGGTGGATTGTAGTGGGAAATGGGGTGTTTAGAGTGGGGGGCTTTGAGTTACAGGGAGGAGCTGGGTTAGATTGGGGTGGAGGAAAGGAGCGTTTAGAGTATTTGGGGGACTGTCCAGTATCCAGAAAACATGGGCAGCATCCTATCCCATACAGCAGACACCCAGCATTGCCTGCTGGGGTAGATGTCACCAAGCTTTTCTGGGCACTGGATAGGTTCTCCAGCATCTGGGAAAGCGGGGTGATGCCCCATCTTCCTGGGTTTCTGTAGGATTTCTGTTTCTTTTTTTATTTTTCAGGTTTCTGTTTTGCGCTATAATAGATTCGGTGGATTACATCAGACCGGCAGTGGATCTATTTCTTTAATAAAATGGTTAATGAGGGCCGTTGTGAGGGAAGTGTTTATTTAACCCCTTACCGCCGGAGCCAGTTTTGGCCTTCCTGACAGCTCTGTTTTTAAAATCTGACATGTGTCATTTTATGTGAGAATAACTTTTTGACACTTTTACTTATGTGATTCAGAGATTGTTTTCCCGTGACACATTGTGCTTTAAGTTAGAAAGAAATTTTGGTCCATACAATCCTTGCTTATTTGTGAAAAATATCAAAATAGTGAAAATTTTGAAAAATTTGCCATTTTCAAAGTTCAAAAATTTCTGCATGTAAGACAGTTATTGCACTCAAAATGGTTTATAACTAGCATCTACCATAGGTCTACTGTTGGTTGGCACAATTTTTTTAATGTCTTTTTTTCTGTTTTTTTGTTTTTTTTTACAACAGGGGCTTAGAAACTAGCAAAATAGATTTTATTAGGGACAAGTCCAGTTCTGACGGGGCTTTGAGGGGTCTGTATGTTAGATACCCCCATGAATGACCCATCTAAGAAACTAGACCCCTTAAAGCATTTAAAAAAAGCATTTAGGAAGTTTGTTACCCCTTTAGGTATTTCACAGAAATTAAAGGAGTTGACACACTATAGGCTTTCAGCCTACTTCAATGTGTCTGGCAGCAAAGGATTTTTGAATTCAGGGGCGTGCTTCTTGTCTGCCTCTTCTCCTCCTCCTTCCCCCATCCCCTCAGCACACAGACAGCTCTCTTCCTCTGACTGCAGTAACTTCTATGCAGTAGGGGGTTTGCTGCCAGGGTTAACCCTGTGTGTGCATTCCTACATCTGCTGGCGGCTGCTGGATCAGCTGCACTGTCAGCTCCACAGAGTCAGGAGACAGGAGAGGGCTGATCTATGAGTGTGGAGAGGTCTGTGAAGCTGTGTATGCTAATAGCAGAACCCCCTGCTCAGCATACATATCTCCACGGACATCTCCAGCAACAACAAACAAATCCTGTCAGAATAGACACAGGGCAGCTGTGAAGTGTGTTACTATAATCATGATGTGTCACTAATACAGCAGAGCAGGGAGTCATATGAACCGTTTACATGCCCCCTGATCTGTTCTATTAGTATAGTCAGAGCTCCACAGACACATCATGATTATAGTAACACACAGGGTCACTGCTGTCACATCTACTGACCACAGATCAGCCTCATCTCTGCTCTCCTCAATCTGTGTAGAGAGCAGGAGGGAGCAGGCACACACAGGGTTAATCCATCTACACAGACACAGAAGCCAGAGCCCTCCCCCCTCCCTTCCCTACCGAAGCATACTGTGCTGGAGGGGCTCTTGCTCTGCCTGTATTCGAAACAGATGAGTACATCAGCACTAACAGCCAGTGAAAATAAAGATCAACAGGTCGGCTGCATTAGAGATTTCAGGAGCTGATGCACTCCTACTACCAGGGTAAACTCAAAATCAGTAGGATATTTGTAATGAACATATATTGCAAAGCTGCTTGTTCTTTAAAGATCTTTTAATTAAAACCCAATCATTGTTGCGAGACAACCCCTTTAAAGCAAAGTGGTGAAATATCAAAATTTTCCTTTTTTTTGCAGATTTCCAATTTTTATCAATTATTCACTGGAACACGGTAGATTTGACCAGGTAAATGAAACTCAACATCAATTCCACAGATTCTGCCGTTTTTAGAGCTCTCTCGTATGTGGCCCTAGTGCGCTTTTTGGCTCAATCACAAGCCTCAGAGTAGGAGGATCACCTACCGGACTTTGGGGTCTCATTTTCATTATGATTTTATTTAGGCACCATTTCAGGTTTGCCCCCTAAGGTGCTTAAACTAAATAAACACCCCTAAAAAGACCCTATTGGAAACTACACCCCTTAAGGACTATATCCAGGGGTGCAGTGAGTATAACGACCCAACAGGTGTTTCACAATTATATTTAGCATTAGGCTCAATTTTTCAATAAACAGATGATTAAAAGACGACTTTCAATCCTCCCCTTTTACATGCAGCCAAGGTTAAACCGGCAGCTGCAACTTGATAGTATCAGAATGGGAAGGTTCATGAATACTGGTTTCTTCCCACCCTAAAAATACCATCCCACAGGCTCCCCAGAAGTGGACCATCACATTAGATGATCTGTTTCTGATGGTACTCTGGCTCTTCCCAGTACACCTGGTGTATTGGGTACTGGGATAATAGTGGGAGGGGGTTAGTGTCAGCCTTGGGTGACAAAAAACACAACTAGTTGTCTGACACCAAGCCCCAGTGATAGTATCGAGAGGAGTCTGTGAGACACCTCTATTTTTAACATTGGAATGAAATCTTTAAAAAGAAAACACAGAAAGAACAGCAAAAAACACTTTATTTAAATAAACACTCCCCAACACCAGCCCTCATTGACCATTTTATTAAATAAATGGGTTATAATCCTGGTCTGACATAGTCCAATGAATCCAGTGTACTCCAAAGGAGAAAACCTGCAGGAACATAAACACTACAAAAAAACATGTCAGTACTAAACTTCATCCCCTCACCCTCTAAGGGCATGTCCTCACGGCAGAGGACAAATACCAGTATCCAACCGGTATCTGTCCGGTTTGTGTGCCATGCACATGGCTGCAGGGGGAATGGCTTTTCTCTGCGATGAGTGGTTAAAAGCCCTCCCCCTTCACATTGACATGCACATATTCCGTCCGAAAACCAGACGGAAGAATGTGCATGTTCAATCCTTTTCGGTTTGCCCGTGGGCGAAAAAAAACGCCCGGTGGAAAACCCATGCAGTGGTCCATAGAGCACCGTTGTGCTCGTTTGTGGCCGGTTTTTCAGACAGTCTGCAAAACCGCAAACCGTCTGAAAAACTGTCTGAAAACCCGTGCCGTGGGGACATGCCAAAGTTGCCCCTAATCTTCTTGGAGTGCAGGCTGAGCAATATGATCCTGGGGGTACAGGCCACAGCACAATCTCCAGGAGGTTGGTTCTCCATTTCCCCCAGGAAGATTGTGCCTGTTAGCTGTGGCCTATACCCCCTCTCCCACCACTGCCCCTACCATTGTTTATATGTCCTAGTGGCAACACAAAATATAACCCCACCTCCATCTATCACCCCATAATCCCACTCCCACCTTTTACCCAATAACCCCCTTATATCCACCTTTCACCCCATAGCCCCCTCATCCCCACCTGTAACCTAATGCAAAGTTTATACAGAGGTGGGAATGGATAGGGAGGTGCTGGAAACATGAGGAATCTAATATGTTTGTGTGGTAAATTCTACAGGGACAAGTTGTGGTCAAAAAAAGTCAGCATGGAGGTCTGGACCAGATGGAGAAGAAAATGTATTCGAGTTACTCCAGTCATAGAAGACATCTCCTGGAGTTCATTTATGTCAGGATGGTACATCTGGTATCCACCCCTATATGGTCACTCTATGGCCAGAATATTGGTAGAAGTGGTAGTAATATAATGGTTTATATTAAGGAACAGTATGGTGGTACAGATGTAGCAGAGTTTATCTTAACTGATA
This sequence comes from Phyllomedusa bahiana, assembly GCA_025379985.1. Classification (NCBI taxonomy): domain Eukaryota; kingdom Metazoa; phylum Chordata; class Amphibia; order Anura; family Hylidae; genus Phyllomedusa; species Phyllomedusa bahiana. The sequence continues at coordinate 26,097 of JAODAL010018328.1, forward strand.
TCACGGCTTCCTGTGTTATCTGTGCTTATCTGCAAATAAATGCCATTAAAAACATTGAAAAAGCTGAGAAAACATTCTGTGCCGCGATATCATGGTGCATTATCTAGCAAGTTAATCTTTGTTACATCCGTATTATTCAGTCACTATGTGGTGGTGATACGTGATCATGATGTTGCGGTATTATTCAGTCACTATGTGATGGTGATATGAGGTCATGTTGTGGTGGTATTATTCAGTCACTATGTGATGGTGATATGTGATGGTATTTTTCAGTTACTATGTGGTGGGATATGTGGTGGTCTTATGCAGTCACTATGTAGTGGTGATATGCGATGGCATTTTTCAGTCACTATGTGGTGGCATATATGGTGGTATTATTCAGTCACTATGTAGTGGTGATATGTGATCATAAAGTGGTGGTGTTATTCAGTCACTATGAGGTGGTGATATGCGGTCATGGTGTTGTGGTATTTTATGGTCTATATATATAGCGGTATCATTGATAATATTGGTCTTGGTTTACAGGTTTGTCTTTCCATTCCCATTCCACCTACCTGGGGAAAGCACAGGCACGGGCGTTAGGTTAGGGCTGGGTTTTTCTATTATTTTTTCTTGGGGGGGGGGGACGCCAGATGTATACTGCTCCATGAGAACAAATAGCTGATCCAGCATTTTGCGGTCTCCCTGGGCAACCCAACAGTGAATGTCTCAAGGAAGTTCATTCGCATAACGGTTCATGACAATCCAGTCCACCAAGGCTGAGAGACTCAGAACTTCTGCTTACAGACACTTGCGCACAAGGCGTAACAGTTCAAACATCTGGGAGCAGGGCGACTTGTGTTTCTCAAACCACCAAACATGGACACGGAATCTGCAAGCCCGCACTGCTAAGGTCACTCCCAGCCGGGCCATAATATTAGCTTTAAGGAAGTCATAGTCAAAGTGGTCAGATCAAAGTAGGCTTTTTAAGGTTCCCCAATCAAGTAAGGTGCCAGAACCTCAGTTCATACAGCTGCAGGGAGTTTCTCCCTTTCAGCGAGTCTCTTAAAAACCACAAGATAAGCCTCTACATCATCATCTGGGGTCATTTCATGCAAGGCATATTGCACCAACTTTTTCACTGTTGTAATCCCCGATAACGCCTCCATCCTATGAACAGAAACATTGTCCCTGAGGACTGTAATTTGTTTCAGCAACAGATAGTTTGTTTCTTGCTGGGTAGCATTGGCCTGTACCAGATGCTTGCATAGTTCCTCCATAGCAGGGGAATGGCTTGGCAAGGATGTAGCGGCCTTTACCCAGGACATATGCAGATTATTCAGTCACTATGAGGTGGTGGTGATATGCGGTTATGGTGTTGTGGTATTTTATGGCCTATATATAGCGGTATCATTGATAATATTGGTCTTGGTTTATAGGTTTGTGCAGTAACAGTATGGTGATAATATTTGCTGCTTGTATAGCAGTATTATGTGGTGACTATCACCATATTATTTTCTATGGAAAATTGTCTTTATAGCGATTTGTATGCATTTTTTCCATACACAACATATTATTTTTTATAAATACAACCTAAAAGACTCTACTTAGTCCACCATCGTGTGGGGGAATTGTGTTTTTCATTTTTTCATTCCCATTCCACCCACCTGGGGAAAGCACAGACACGTGCGTTAGGTTAGGGCTGGGGATATATAAATTTTTTTTTTGTTTTTTTTTGTTTTTTTGGGGGGTGGTGGCGCTATTGGCCTTACTTGCGTAGGGCACCAATATACATTGTATGGGCCCTGATTACAATAATTATTAATTTCTTGTTAACAACCGGGCCAATACAATCTTTGGAGGACTTGAACCTGTGTTTAGTCTGTCCCCAGGTGACCTCCTAGCATGTGTTTGAGCCATATCAAGGATCAACTTCCTATAAGGCACTGGCGCCATCAATTATTCTATCACTTCTTCCCACACCTTATTGACACGATACAACAAATTATTAACTGCAAAAAGTGGAAACCTTTTTTCAGCATTGGGCTCTTAAGCTACTTCATTCAGTACACTTACACTGTCCCATGCATATTTCAGTTCTCCCGTGAGACTTCCAGGTCAGAAACATTGTGCTCAGGAGAAGACGGATCATCCTCCTCTCCAAATAACACTGTTAACGGACAATTATCGGATACATCAACAGTCACTCCTATGGCCTCACCTTGGACATCCTCAGCTAAAAGAATTGGACTAAGTAACTAGGGACACAAGACTTGCTTAGAGGCACCTTGGAGTTGCGACCAAAGTTCCCAGAATAATGGAAAGTCTCATCCCACAACAGGGGGATGTAAAGAGTCTCTTACCACCCCCACCTGCTTTTCTGGGGTTGCCAGAACATGAGGGATGGCAGCTCATAAGAGGGTGACCAGGCTGAAAGAGTCCAACAGGGCCACAACAATGACCCCATTCAACCTGAAGTAATATTCCAGTGGGCATTGGTCCTGCAGGAACACAACGCTGCACACTGGGCTGGCTAACATGGAGAGATGACACTACATTGACTCCTCTTGTTGAGGACAGTGCGCTGCAATATGACATAGTTGCTGACACCTTCAACAATGCACCTCTGCTCTACCAACCAGTGGGACTTTAAAGGGTGAAGGTACCTTTTCTGGGCCAACCAACATCTCTCCTCTGGGTGGACCACCTGAACTTGGTTTGCTGGCACAGCTCTCCTGGTCAGCTGCCTACTGGGCTTTGGTGCTAGACTTCGAAAAACCAATCCCCAAAGAGCCACACAAACTGCTGAGGGTTACTTTCAGGTCCCAGATAGGTATAATAAGATTTATACTGCTCCATGAGAACAAATAGCTGATCCAGAAAATTGATGTGTCACTGGTGAAACAAACAGTAAATCTCTCAGGGAAGTTCATTCGTGTAACGGTCCATGACATTCCAGTCCACCAAGGCTGAGAGACTCAGAACTTCTGCTTACAGACACTTGCACACAAGGCGTAACAGGTCAAACAGCTGGGAGCAGGGCGACTTGTGTTTCTCAAACCACCAAACATGGACACGGAATCTGCAAGCCCGCACTGCTAAGGTCACTCCCAGCCGGGCCATAAAATTAGCTTTAAGGAAGTCATAGTCAAAGTGGTCAGATCAAAGTAGGCTTTTTAAGGTTTCCCAATCAAGTAAGGTGCCAGAACCTCAGTTCATACAGCTGCAGGGAGTTTCTCCCTTTCAGCGAGTCTCTTAAAAACCGCAAGATAAGCCTCTACATCATCATCTGGGGTCATTTTGTGCAAGGCATATTGCACCACCTTTTTCACTGTTGTAATCCCCGATAACGCCTCCATCCTATGAACAGAAACATTGTCCCTGAGGACTGTAATTTGTTCCAGCAACAGATAGTTTGTTTCTTGCTGGGTAGCATTGGCCTGTACCAGATGCTTGCATAGTTCCTCCATAGCAGGGGAATGGCTTGGCAAGGATATAGCGGCCTTTACCCAGGACATATGCAGGTTACTCAGTCCCCCAAAAAAGTATGCAGCCGTTACCCTTAGCAACCAAGTGCCCAAATCCTCCACCATATGTGGGAGTTAGCTTGACAAATGGTAGGCATAACTGCGTTTGGATGCAAAAGAAAAAAAACAGGATTTATTTCAAAAATGGCAGAAAAGCAAAACAGGAAACAACACAAAAATAGCCCAGCAGAAGACTTAACAGCAGCCATATATTGTCCAGCAAAAATAGCTCAACTTCAGCTAACTATAACAAAAAGTTTACACATCACCGTGTAGCTCTGTTAGTCTGTACGCAAACCAGCAACTTACTGTTTGCAGGGCTTTTCTCTTCAGCTCCTTTCTGCAACACTGTGAAGACACTGGCTCCCAAAGGAACACTTTAGGTTCACTCCACCCCTGATGTCTGGAGTGCAGGCTTTAAAGGTGTAGAGACCCAGCAAGACCTGGACCGGAATGTGGGAATGACCTCCCACCCACACTGCAGCCGTTAAAGGAAAGACAACCCATATTAGCCGCATGGCAGTTATATTAACTAGCAAAAATGTAAATAAACTACTGTTACTGACTTAGACTGCTGTCTTTCCCCCACGAGCCCTGGGACCTCAGTGGCACACACATTATAGTTCTCTTGCTAAACCTCAGCTCTATGAAAAGGCCGGGACGTACTGCCAGATTGGCCACTGTTATATCCCTGGAACTTTCCCACTGAATTTAACAACCTCCTCGGCACATATCTGCCATCCACTATTTTTCCGCCTGGTTGCCTATGATATATATGACCCACAAAAAGTTAGGTCTATTTGGCTTTTGGTTGACTTTTCAGGATGAACATAAAAAAACTTTAAATGAACTAAATGAGACCATCTCCTACTTTTAGAATGAACAAGTCCAACTGCTTAATGTTCCAGTACTTTTTGCACAATTTGTTGATTTCTAATAAAGAGCTTAATGGCAAAATTCACAACAGGTTTTTGATCAATTTGAATTTGAATGAATTGGGATTTAAACAGTCCTCCTCATCATGCTGTTCATATTTTAACATCATGAGACAACACCTTACAATTGATCAACAGTACCTTGCCATTGCGAGGCTTCAAGTAGGATGCTCTCAGACAGAAGTGGCCACTGAGCTTAGATTGTCACAGAGTGTCATCAGCAAGTTGTAATAGAGATACAAAGAGACCGGAGTAGTCACAAAAAGACAAAGAAAAAAAAATGGAGCAGCCAGAGAGCCTGGGTGGGAAAGGTCACTCCAATACTCCAGCCCAGACCTTACCAGCTAGATAAAAGGCAGCTGGTTCAGGTCATCAGGAGGTGTGCTTCTGAACCTGATACCAGAAGCTGTATGCTGCCAAACTGTGAGGCTGTGTGGGCCTGAGGACCTAATACTAGTCGGTGAGACTGCTCATTTATGTTTGCTGATCTTCCTGCCTGAAGAAAGGAGTTGTTATTTTGCCACTGTGGCTTTATATGCTTAAGAGAAGCGGTATTTTGTGTTGCAAGTTTATGAACTTCCAATAAATCTTTATTTTCTGTAAACTGACCACCTGCTCATGTGCCTGCCTTTGTGCTGACCCCCTACAATGTATATACTATTTATATATATATATATATATATTGATCCAAAAAATCGCAGCACTCCAAAATGCAGTGAAAAAATGAAAAAACTAAGTCTTTATTCCAACATGTCCACAGGGCTAAGTTAAAAGTGGCGCGGTTATTTGGACCAATGGGAGAGCGAGCGACGCTCCTATGGGTTTTCTAATGCAATCTGAAATAAAACTGTACATGGCCGAAATCAAATGATATGAGTACAGAAGTTGTACCGATGTGTATATAAAATGAATAATAATATGGGGGTAACGAAAAAAAAAATATTAATTCACTAAAATCATTTGTATTTCTTTATTTTCGTTACACCAATACTATTGATCCTTGGCTAAAGAAATAAACATGATTTTATTGAATTAAATTTTTTTTTTCTTTACCCCCATATTATTATTCATTTTATATACACATCGGGACAACTTCTGTAGTCTTATCATTTGATTTCGGCCATGTACAGTTTTATTTCAGATTGCATTAGAAAACCCATAGGAGCGTCGCTCGCTCTCCCATTGGTCCAAATAACCGTGCCTCTTTTAACTTAGCCAATCACAGAGCTCGCTCTGAATTTCTTTTCCCCATAGAACTCTATGAGAAAGTAGCTCGCGCTCTGATTGGCTAAGCTGGACGAGCCCCCGCCGCTTCAACCAATCAGCTCTTTTCTGCATTTTTACTGTATTTTGAACTGTCCCGCCTTTGAATATGATTGGTCAATATTTCTCCATAGGTTAGAATGGGCCACTGTCGCTCCTATTCTGATTGGCTGGTTTATGCCGACCAATCAGAAGAGCTTAAACAATTTGAATTACTGTATTTCCCGGCAATTCTCTCTATTGCAATTCCTTATGTAGCGTCGGTCTCGGCGACAAACGCGTTGTTAGGGATTTAACCGATTTAGAGAAGGTTTCAGCGCTTTATCTGATAATGTTTTACACTTAATAAAAATGATTTTTTTATTCATACTCCATGCCGCACAGCGCTGAGAGCGGAGATTGCATTGCGCCGATCTCTCCATAGACTACAATGGGAGAAGTAGCTCGCGCTCTGATTGGCTGGGATAGCCAAGCCTCCGCTAGCTCAACCAATCAGCTCTTTTCAGCATTTTTACTGTATTTTGAACTGTCCCGCCTTTGATTCTGATTGGTCAATAGCTCTCCATAGGTTTTAATGGGTCCCTGTCTCTCCTATTCTGATTGGCCATTTTATGCCGACCAATGAGAATAGCTTTCAGAATTTGAATTACTGTATTTCCCGGCAATTTCCAATATCCTAATTCTTGATATTGCGCCATTCTAGATTTTTGGAAAGTGATTTATTTTATGTATTTTTTTTTGGGAAGGTTTAAGCTCTTTTCTGACAATGTTTTCCGCCTTTATAAAGGCGATTTTTTTCTGAATCCTACTCCATGCTGCACGGAGCTGAGCGCCGAGATTTCTATTGCGATCTTCTATGCTTCCTCGCATGTTCCGTTCTCGCTTCACTTCGCCTCCGCCGGAGCATTTAGACCAAAATAAACTAGGTCTGACTGTCGGAGCTGCTGAGCGCTGCAATGCGCCGCACTTTGCCGACTCGCGATCGTACATGCCTCGGAGTTTTCGAGCGCGCCGCGTCCCGCCCCGGAACGCCTACAGCGCGCCCACACCGCGCCCATTGCCCGCCCCTTCATGCGAGGCGCAACTGAAAGTGGCGAACGCTGCGCCGAACACCGCATCCCAGCGTCCTTCGGGCCGGGAGGCGCAGGTTACGCCAAAAAACAGGCGAAAAGCCCGATCATACATGTCGCCCTATAAGACTACTCATATACACAGAATTGTCACATGAGTCATTGTCATTCTGTGTGTCACTTATTTTGCCTATTACTACACTAGCCTGTTCGATTTTGGATGCATTTATTTCATTGTGGCATATTGAGATTTCAATGTATTATCATGTTTTAGACATAAAAGTCATATTTTAGATTTCTTTTTCAGTGATTTATTTGTAATCCTAAAACTGTATTATGACGTGTCACACAGATGTGAGTGTTACCTAAATCTGCAGTTAAGAGAAAATGTTTACAGAACTTAGCAAACTGTTGGGCTTGGCTGACCAACAGAAAACAAGAGAGTTGTCAATTGCAACAATGGAATGGGTTCATAAACTTTTACAACATCCGAATCCAACATGGAGTGTGGCAAGAGATGTTGACTGTTTACAGTCATCTGTGTATAAGATTTGGCACCAGTATAAACAAAATGGAAAGGTTATAAATAGAAGGAAGGTAATTTTCAATAGAAATATGAAAATTACTGACTGAAGAAAACATAAACCTTCCCCACTCAAATTCACAAAAAAATAATGAAACTGGTCCTAGACAAAAATAATAAGATAATAAAAGATTGAAAATAATTTGACCATAGAGACATGTTCAACTAAGGTGGGTCTGGTAATTAGCATCACAAGTGTCTTCAAATCAGTCAGTTTATCTATTTAAAGTTTAAAGTGTAACCAAAGGGACCAGAACAAGTTCCAAAGAGATTAGCAAGGAACTCCAATGTCAAGGTATATCAGTGTCAGGCTGCACCATCCGTCTCTGTCTTTGCCAAAGTGGACTTAAAGGAATGGACAGATGAGACAAAATCGGAGCTTTTTTTGAAAATCACATCAGCTTCACCAAAGCAAAAATGAAGCATACAAAGAAAAGAACATTGGGTCTCATTTACGAAAACTGTCTAAGAGCAACCCATAGCAACCAGAGTCCAGCGTTCATTTTCCAGAGCAGTGAAAGAAATGTAAGCTGAGCTCTGATTGGTTGCTATGAGCAACAAGGACAGTCTTCGGTTTAGACAGTTTTCATAAATGAGGCCCAGTGTACCTATAGTCAAACATGGATGAGGCTAGGTTATGTTTTGGGGCTGCTTTGCTGAACGTGGCCCATGGTGTCTTGAATCTGTGCAGAGTACAATGAAATCTCAGGACTGCTAAGGCATTCTGGAGTGAAATTTGCTGTCCAGTGTCAAAAAGCTTGGTTTCAGTCACAGGTCATGGGTCTTCCAACAGGATAATGACACAACACACAAAGCTAAAACATACAAGAATGGCATCGGACTATTCTGAAGTGGTCATCTATGAGCCCTGATGTAATCCTATTGAATTTCTGTGGAAGGAGAGAAACGTAGCCTGGAGAAGGCATATTCACACCTGAGACAGATGGAGCAGTTTGCTCACAAGTAGTGTGCATATTATACCTGTGGACAGGTGCAGAAGTCTCATTGAGAGTTCTAGAAAGCGTTTGCAGTAATTGCCTTAAAAAGTTGTGCAACTAAATATTTAGTTAAGAGTACTATCATTTTTGTCCAGGTCAGTCATATTTTTTTTTTTTTTTTTTTTTTTTTTTAAAAACAATTTTGGTTAAATCATAATTCAAAAGCAATGTTTGATTTTCATTAGTTGATTGTCAGTAAATAATTACAGTTTCAAGTTATTTCAGTGACCATTGCGTGTTTTTCTTTAACAGAAGGGTGTCAACAATTTTGTCCACGTGTATAAAGGTAATTATGGGATAATGATTAATGTCATTTGTCTTGACATTGTTAAATAATAGAGGATCCTGTCCACTGAAGTTTTTATGGCATTCATACTATTTGAGCAAAGTTTTTTTTCCAGCAAATAGTCTTTGCACTATTCTTTTTCTGAAGTATTAATATTTGTGCTTTTTTTTTTGTATGGTTTTGCTTTATTCGGTACTTTCTTTAATAATCTATGTTTTAACTAGTTAAAATATTAATGTATTTTTTTTTGTTTTGTAATTGTAGAAATGGGGTAATTTATATTTTAAGATGCCTTTATCCTAATGAGTGTTTCTGATTATTGTTATATTAACATTACTCCCGTTGTTCATTACTAATTATTTGTTAACTGTGCAAGCATTTAACAGCAAAATGTGTGGTTTATATTTGTTACTAAGTTTTAAGTGCACAAGTAATGTTTATGTCTATGCGCCACATATGTTTTGGTGGACTTTTTCCTTCTCTCAGTTTAACTCCTAAACGACCTTTTGAGGTTAGGCGGTGCAGACTGTTCGTCTGCAGCAACATGTTTTGGCGTCGCTGCAGACACCGGAGCTTGCGGCGGCCGGCACCTCAGCAGCGCTGAGAACAGAGCTGTACTTCACAGCCCTGTTTACAGCACAGCCTCTGCCAGCGCTGGTCAGCGGGGGAAATCTCCGCTCCCTGCCGCTTAACTCTTTGATTGCCCCAGTCCGTGACCGTGGCATAATCAAAGTGCTTTCCCCTGCTCTGTCGGGTGATCGGGAGTCCGATCAGAGCCCGAGGAATGGCTGCACACAGCCCTGGAGACCTAGAGTTGCCCTTACACAGACAGCACTGGGGCTTGTTCACACGGTGGATCTGGACGCGGGCCAAAACCTCGTCGGACCTCGCCGCAAACTCGCGTCTCCCGACGCGGGTTTGCGACGCGGGCGCTGGCCGTGGTTTGGGGCGCAACTTGCGCCGAGGGTTTGCCCCCATGCAAATTAATAGCAGGGGGAAAACCGCGGCCACCGCGCAGAGCACTCCCTGTCAAGAATTGACAGGAGAGTTCACCACACGCGCGGGTTTGGCCACGGCCCCAAACCCGCGGCGTGTGAATATTAACGCGGTTTCCCATAGGAAACCATGTTAATAAACTAGGCGCGATTTGGCCGCGGTTTTGGCTGTGAAAACCGCGTTGGAACCCGTGGCCATAACCGTGGCCAAATCCGTCGTGTGAACAGGGCCTTAGAAGCCAGCAATCAGTGCAGACTGTGTGCTGCCCTGTGCGCTGCCTGTGTCAAACTGACACAGATAATTATGAATTATCATATATGAATGTGCTAATACATTACTGAGTGCAAAAAAATGTAAAACAGTTATCCCGTCATGGGATTTAAAAAAAAAAAGAAAGAAAAAACATAAAAGTGTAGAAAAATAAATAAAATAAAAATAAATATTTAATAAAAAATAATTGGACATACATTACACACACAAAAAAAATCCACACACATTAGGTATACACACGACTGTAATAACCTGTAGAATTAATCTGTGTGAAATGTGAATGGTATAAAAAAAAAATTGAAAAAAAAATTCTGCAATAATTTCTAAGTGAATTTAAACTATTCCCCCAAAAAGTACAACTTGTCCCAAATACAACATGGCCTCATACAACTGCATCGTTGAAATTCTAAAAAAGTTACTTTAAGTTGAAACGCAAGGAGGCAAAAAGTAAAAAAATGTGCTGGTCATTAAGTACTTTTCAGGTGTTCGGCTTAAAGGGTTAAACAGGTCAAACATTTTTTCAGACGTGATCTTTTTCTTAGACTTTGTTAAGGATAGGGACAGTGGCCAGACCACTACTGCCTAACAGTGTGGTGATACTCATGGGGATTTATTTGACCTCAGCTTCAGCCCTGATGCATCTTCATTAGTGATTTGGCATTTTTTGGACTTTACTTTCAGTCTTCTTAAGATCACAAGAATTGAAATCTAGACCCCAAGGCCTTCATGTACTGTGGATAAAAACTTCAAAGAACAATGGAAAAATTACCTCAAAAGAACTTCTTAATGAAAGCAAAAAGGCTACAATAAGGCTAAGTCCACACAGCACACAAAGACGTTTGGATTTTCGGCGGTTTTAATAGTTTGAAACCACTGAAAAACCAACCGTTTATCAAGCCCATAAACTTTAGACTGTGTAGACTGTGTAGTCTACATAGGTCGTTTTTTTCAGTTCGTTTTCTGGCGCCGGCGGATTTAGGAACATGTTGCTAAATCCACTGCCGTTTTACCATTGGTTTCCCATACATTCAATTGTACGTTACGACAGCAGAAAAAACGAAAACAGACCGTGGTGCTTGCAAAAACAGTGACAAAAAACGTGGTCGTGCATTGGACAAAAAGCCGTCAGCTTTCTGACAGTTTTTGTTCTATGGTGTTTGAAGCCTAAGGCTGTCTATTCCATTGTGAATCTTTTTTTTTTTTTTTAATCAAGTAGGCTCACAGACGATATATATTAAACTGATGAATTTGAGTCCCTTTTCTCTAGCCTATAAAAGTCTACACATAAACTTAATCTAGATATAATTTACTGTACACTTTCATATTGCTTGAATTGTATTATTATACTTAAAGGAACACAAAGTAGTATGTATCTTTTTGTTTTACTTGAAAAATTGACTTTACAACATATATAAATATGATTAAAAAAAGATTGGCTTCAATTTCTTACAAACAAATAATATATTACAAGAAATCATCACGTGAAATCTTCCTTCCCTATAGAGAAATATATCTGTGGCAGTAACCTGGTGAACTAACTTTTGTCAACTTGTTCTTTTCAAATCTAGTACAGGAGAGAGAAATGTTCTGCCAGAAATCTTTTGTGGGAAGAATTTGTCCAGTGCGAACATTATGTTTGAACTATCATTAGATACAAATATTCTTTCAAAACATAACAATAAAACAAGAGCTGAATTAAATTAATACTGTTACATATAAAACATTATCAAATGATCTTTAAAAATACATGGCATGTACTGTACAGTTAAAAATGTACTGTAAATTATAAGCACATCTTACATAATACTGTTCAGACTGAAATGGATTTGGTTATGTTAGATCTGTCTGGGTTTAAAAACCAGTAGAAAGAGACAATTATAATTGTCCCGATGCCAGTCCCTTTTTTTGCCTAGTGATGTATATATGTTTAGTTTTTCCTTCCTTTTTCACTTCCTTTTGGAAATGTGGGGGTATTTAACTGACCTTTGTTCCAAGTCAACAGTTTGATGGTTTCTATAGACTGTCAATCTTCCAATGAGAACTGTATGAAGGTGCTAGTTTGTGTAGTGAGGCATGGAAACAGGGGTCACGTGATAGGGTCATATGACAAACTGACTCCTGTTCTCAGATAAGAAACCACTGGTTTATGACCACTAAACATGGGAATAGTGTACATTAGGACAGTTGTCCTATGATCAACAATAAATAGATTCAAATAACAATTTAAACTTAGTGTGTGCTATGCACCTAAAGGATGCTCTTAAGGCACTTAATTCATAGTGTACTGTAATATTACTTGAAGGAAAATTCACTCTTTTTCTATGAATCTTCTAGCCCCAATGTGTTCAAGTGATGCTGTATATATTATATTCTTCACTCCCATGAATGCACAAATTACAATGGTCTTTTAGATGTTGGTGAATTTAGACAAGGGAAAATATCACCAAATAAATACACTTTTGGGGAAAGCCTTTCTGATTGACCTGTTCGCTCTGTAAAAACGTTTGTTTAAACAGAGGAATTGGTATATATGTAAATTAAATATTAATGTAAATATCCACATAATGTGATAGGAATACATGACATTAAGCAATATAAGTGTTCTCACTTCATTTGCAGTTACAATACCCATAATAAATACCTGCATATCGCAGAAACCTGGATAATGTCATCTAAGACTACCTCCCTTAATATCACTGGGATAAGTGGGGGAAATGGTTAATAAGCCATTTTATACATTGGGAATATTACCTGCTTTTACTTTATAACATTGGATAGTGTTTAGGCAGTGATAAAACAGTAGTAAAGGCACAGCCAATCGCTTAAATGGTTGTACAAGAGTATTTACATTACTGACCAGCATAATGTATTTTCTATGTCAGACAACAGCTGCAGCACAAATTTGCTAAGAAGCCCTATGTTATATACTGTTCCAATATCAGTATGATGATATCCAGACTGCATGTTGTGCAGCACAAAACATTCTTTGGGCACATGCACATTCATCCAATGGCTTAATGTATATTGATCAAATGCTTTCCTTTTTTGCTATTTGACCTATCCTTTAAAACAAACAAAATTTAAAATTTATTTTAATACAAAAAATTGCACTTTTTACAATTTACAACTATTCAACAGTTTAACATGACAATTATGACAATCTTCGGTTTTTTTTCCAAAAACAGGGCCAATCACTTTGTGTCTTGTTTTTTTGGCTCCTGATTTTCCCCGGTTTTTCATCACATTTCCTGGTAGCAATTGTGGGGCACCTCGGGGGCTTGTAATTCTCCCACAAATAAAAATTTAGTTTTCAAAACTTAAAATTTCCTAGTCATGAGATTGTCTGAAACACTAAAGTCTTCAAATCACCTGAGAAGGAGACTGAAAATCAAGTATTGTCATAGATATTATAGGCATCCCCTCAAAAAAAGTTCCTCTTGGGGGTTCAGAGATTGTAGCTCTTAAGCATCCAGCATCTTAAATTGATCTTTTGTTTCATTTGGAAAACATCCAAAGTCAGTGTTTTCGCCAAGATGTTCATGTAGCTATGCAAAAGGAAGATAAGTGCAGCAGAATATCACCAAGCTTGCAAAGGACACTGCAAAGGAGAAAGAAAAGACTTTTTGAAACTGGTTTTGATCATGATAAATTACCCTAATTAAACCAAAAAATTTCTTTTTGGGCGAAATAATTTTATGCCCTACTTGGCCATGGAATATGGACATTTGCCCTCAGCAATATATAGCTACAGCACTGAAACATATACATATGAGTGTATGCATGGGAAAGCATAGAACACAAATGCCAGCATATCTGTGCAACCTCCTAAATATAAAAGACACTAAAAAAGAGTTTTATGCAGTAAGTTTCAGCAAATTTTTTGTGAATTGAGATTAAAAGGGACAAATTCAAAGATCAAATATGGTGAAGAAACTGCAATCGTGCACATATTTGATTCTCTGCAAACATTGTTAAGATAATGGGACACTAGAATTCTATATCTTGTATTCTGTGTTCAGATTTAATTCATTTCACAAATGAGAAGTTTGGGAAATAAAGGGGTTTTTTTAAAATATCCACACCTTTCAGGACACAAATTTAAATATCTTTATTTTTTTGGCCCTCTTCCCCAATAGCTTTCATAGCTGGGCCCTTTTCCTCAGAGCGCAGTTTTTGTCAAACCCCCCCCTCACCCCGCCCCAAATTTTGGGAAAATTTTGCTCCTGGCTCCCCTTTTCCTCTCTTTTGAAATGCCCCCCTCTCATCATGGGGGATTTAACACCCCATTGAAGACCCCATGTCTCCTTTGCCTCTCAGTTTCTTTCATGACCTTTCCTTGGCCTCTTTCAGTTTAACTCTCCCACCCAAAGGTGGGAACTCTCTTGATCGGTCTTTTGTCGTCTCCATCAATTTTTTAACCTCACCCAAATTTTCCCCTTTGCTCCTTGATCATAACCTTATCCTTTTACATCAATTTTTCCCTTCTCTGGGCACACCTGCCCTTCACCCATTCAGAAATTCCACCCATTAACACCCCAAGGGAATCTAGACACCCTACAGCCTCACGCCCCCTCACCCCCCCTCTCCGTCCTGACCTGGGGGTCAAATTACAAAGAAAAACCCCACAAAAAAACCCTGGACATATTTGGGCCCCAAATCAACCACCCTACCACCAGATCAGCGCCGGCAGCCCTTGGGCCCCACCCAAATCGGTTCCTGCAAAAGATGCTCCGGGGTTTCTGAGCATCTGTGAGAAAGTCAAGTACTGCAGACTTTCTCCACTACAAAATTCATGCTCAGGACTTACACACTGCCCTTCACAGCGCCAAAAAAAATATTCCCCTCCCTAACTAAACCTTAACACAAAAACCCAAAAGCCTGTTTGAACCTCCACTCCCCTTCCAGCCTAAAGCTCAGGCCCGGGGCTCTGCCCTTGTGTGGCCCTGCCACTCACTTCAAAGAAAAAATTTTGACATACCACATAACACCCAAACAAAAAACCCCAAGCAAACCCATCCTGTCCCCCCCCGCACACCCCCCCTTAGTTGTTCTCACTCTTGACCCAGCGACAGAAGAAGAAGTACCAAGTTCCCCTGTCTGCTCGCCCCACCCTGCTCTAGCGACCCCATTCCCTCCCCCCTTTCCCATCTATTTCTCCACTACCTCTCTCACCTTACTGAAATCGAAACCCTCTCTCTCCCACGGGGATTTTCCCCATCCTTTTTTAAAACGGGCTACAAAACCCCCCAAAAAAAAAAAACCCCCTCCCGGGACCCACCTGGGCTGCCAACTACCGACAGTCTCAAACCTTCCCTTTATCTCTAAGCTCCTGGAACCCGGTCTCTCTCGCCTAATCCCTATCCTCTGAAAACTCCTTCGGGATCCTCTAAATCGGGTTTCCGATCTTTAACTCCACGAAACGCTCTAGTTAAAAGTCTCTAACGTCCCCACACTGCTAAATCTCAGGCAAATATCTTTTTGGGTTCTTCGGGATTCTCTGCGCATTTGACACGGTTTGATCACCATCTTTCCTAAAGCATGTCACACCATGGCATCCGGGACACTGCTTCGTTTGGGTTCTCTTCCTACCTCTTGACCGCTCCTTCAGTGTCTCATTTTTCGGGTTTCTATCTTCTCCCCCCTCCCTCTTGCCGTGGGGGTCCCTCGGGGTCATTTTTGGGTCCCTCCTCTTCTCAATCTTACACCCCCCTTTGGGCCAAACCATCATAGATTTGGTTTCCAGTACCACCTTTTACGCTGTGCCCCTCAATTATACACCTCCCCCGAACCTCACCCTGCCCTGCAAAAACACCATGACTGTCTGTCCGTGTCTCGACATCATGTCCCCCCTTATACCCAACTAAACCTCACCAAAACCGAACTTTTTTTGTTTTTCCCCCCATTCTAACCAACCCCCATCTCTATTTCTCCTCAGTGTGGGCTCACCATAACCCTAGCAGCAGGCCCGATTCTTGGGTTATTCTAGACTCTGATCTGACCTTCACCCCATATATCCAACCCCCTTTCCCCTCTGTCACTTCACCTCAAGAACATCTCCGAATCCGTCCTTTTCTCCTGTGGAAAAAACTCAAACTCTCATTTTTTTTCTCTTATTTATTCGCTTGACTATGTAACTCCTTTCTTATCGGTCTCCCTCTCTGAAACTCTCCCCTTCCAAACTTCTAAAGCAGCAGCCAGCTTGTCCCTTTTTCTCCAGCCTCTTATCTGATACCCTACCCTGTTTAGTCACTGCACTGGTTTCCCCTCCAGTAAGAATCAGAAAAACTAATCACTCTATCAAAAGCTCTGCACAGTGCTGGACCCCCAACATCTCCCCCTCATCTCTTTTACCACCCGCCCGCTTTCCGCTCAGCTATGGACATCAAACTACAGACTACAATCATCCAAACCTCCCTCCCGTCTCAAATTTTGACGTGCTGCACCCCTTCCTGGAACATCTACCACGTACCTTAGGGACAATCCCCCCTTCGCGTTTTAAAAAAGGTCCTAAAACCATTTCTCGGAGCCTACCAAAAAACTAATTGTTAACCCCCCCTTCTATCACACACATTTTTCACTCCCTACACTAGGGCCTCCCCAGGCCTTATCTGTATATAGATGTACAGTAGGTGGCAGGGTTTACCAAATTTTTATGTAAACCTCCCCATATTTAAAACATGGCTGGCCTTTTTAAATTTACACTTCTCCCCCCCTTTTTTTCCCCCAGCAACCCCCCTTAGATTGTAAGCCCCTTGCACAGGGGCCCCCAACCTTTTCTCACCTGTAAGTAGCTTCATGTGTAATGTCGTCTTTGCTTTAATTATACCCTTTACATTTTAAAGTGTGCGAAAAATGTTGGCGCTATTAAATAAAATTAAATTTTATTATTATTATTTTATTATTATCTGAAAAACACTCATATATCTCTAATAATCCATCAGCAATTGCTAATATTTATTAGGTCAGGCATTTACCTGCAGTCTAATAATCAATAGGAAGCTGCTTTTTTAAGGTACAGCCCGCCACCTTGCTTTTCCCCCTTTCACACAGGTTGCACAATTGTGTTTTACCCATGCTGCTATGATACTTCTGTCTTTTTTGCCACAAAAGCAACACAAAAACATTCTTTTTTTACCGGGAAATTTATTAAAAGACTAATATCATTTACATTGCAAATATTTGGGAGGGACTGCTTTTTGACCCCATAAGGTTTTGGGAAGTATGTTTGCCCAGTGTGTAACAATTGGTTACTTGGCCAGAACATCAATTCTCAATCATAGAAATGCCCCATTATTCGCAAACTAAAAATGACTACAGCACTTCAATTTAAAATTAGTAAAAAATAATAATAATAATAATAATTCTCATGTTTTTTTTTTTTATTCAATCCAGTGATAAAAGCACTGTGTAAACTTATAGCAATGTTTCAGGCTGAGGCCCTTCTTCAGCCTATGGGAAACAAAAGAGTGGGGTTCCAAAATAAATAAAAATACTCAGGACAGTTACAAAGAAAAGCCTATGGAGGTCTGGGTAATGTGGACAGTAGCAAATGCCATATATCACAGAGCCCTCACAACGTCCCACCTTGAACCACACTGCGTATTTGTTTTAACTTCATTTATATTTGAAACCTTTTCTATTATTCCCCAGAGGATGAAGAAGGGCCTCAGCCCAACACTTTGCTAAGAGTTCACACAGTCGCAGTTTGGTTTAAATAAAGAAATGCATGAGAATAATTTTTTATTCACTTAAAAATGAAATGCCAACTCTTCCTTTTTTCTGAAGTAACCGGGGGGGGGTTTATAAGGGGGGCCACATAGATAAGATAATTGAAGTCCCCCCGCTTTGAGAACCATTATTTGTTGTTCATCTTCATCAATTGCCCCACCGTAAAATTTATTACAATTGGCAGTGTGATCTTTGAATGTAAATGCTATGCAAAGCAACATTTAAAGAAGGTATTGCTGTCCCGTGCACAGCTCTTTCGACCATGGCTAAGTAATAATGGCGCTTCTTGCCTAATGATACTCTGAAAAGTCATTTTGTATAAATACACTTAAAGCATTTAAGCTATTGCTTTCCTGTCACAAAAAAGACAGTACATGGTAATGACAATATTTGGAAACTGCAGCTTTTCTGCCTCTTTTGGAATTTGAAGGGCCAAAAGTTATAATAACTATAATGGTGGCTAAATGCCTAAAAATATTTAGTTAGCTAAAAGTAAAAAGAAGAGCAATAAACAAATGACTTGTTTTATGTTATCCTTGTCTGACAAAACTAGTAACAAAAATGTAATTCCTTGTATTCCCGACCAGTTCTTTTTCTGATTTCCCACTCTTTGTAGTCAGGAGAAAACATTTATCTAACCCCACAAATCATAATCAGTCAGGCAATCAAGCACATCAAGGCTCCATGGAATACTATTTCCTTGAAAGGGCTTATCAATCCATCTGGTGGGTACTCAGCCCTAACCAAACCTGATTAATTATTCATCTTGCCCAAGCAGACTTTGATGCTTGTTGAAACAAGCCCTACAGATGCAGGACCTAATTATCTAATCCAAGTACATTAGGACTCTGCCCATTAGGGTGTCACATCCACCAATAACTACTGATCCATTAAAAGTGCAGTGATTAAGGTTGAATTTGATGTTCTTCTGTTATTCTGCACCTTGTATTTGTGATTAAACCTTTAATGTACAATCCCACCATCTACAGTTTTTCACTAGCCATTATCTACATGTAAAAATCTGAGGGTCTAGTTTCTTATATTACAAAGTCAGATGTGAATGTTAATTTACAAAGGGCTATGATGCCACTTGTTACACAAAAGATTATAATTTTTTGAGCAAGTAATTTTAATATATGCACTATATGTAACACAAGTTGCTTTTAGACCCATTGCATATTTACCTCTTTTAAGATAAAAAGAAAGATTGGAGTGCAGCTCAATGGATAGCAGAAACGGTTATTATAATAATCAAATATTTTCTATTCAGGTCTGTGGTTCAAATTCTCATTTTGAAAGTACATATATTCAGGACAAAAGTACATAATCCCTGGTGTCTTTAAATTAGAACAAATAAATCCAGCATCATCAGATCACTTCTATGCTGGACACCAACAATATTTCATGGACCTCCAACAACTACAATGGGGTCCATCGGGTGTCCACCATTTTACTGGACAAAATAATGCTGCGTGCTGTACCATTTGGTCCAGGATTTTTGATGGAATCTGCAATGGAAGCTTCTAACATAACCTCTCATGTAGATGTGAATACAACCTAGTTTACACAACACCCACTATTATTTGCAAACTACCATTACCAGAAGTAAGCTCTCTGACACTTCAGTGTAGTTTTTTGCGGAGATTGTGGCACGACATTCTTCATTTTCTGTGGTCATCCAATTCTTTTTTATCCTTTGTCCTAATCTGTTCATTCCTAACTACCAATGAAGATCAGCATCATAGATGAAGTTCTATCAAAATTAAAGCTATCACTTGACTTTTGTGTAATTTCTGTTGTCCTTTTCAGGCACGATTATCAGCTAAAACAATCCTGTATCACTCTAGAACCAATGTGACTGTGTTGTGGAGTTAAAATAACTTTCCATTAAAACCAGAGTTCGAATTTTCTGGCACATTGTCATTAACAAAAAGACGATAAACAAGGCTTTATAACCGTGCTTTTCTTACCTGTTTATAAGGACATTTTAAAATGTCGAGCTCCCAGTATCTGTGACAACCATTGCTGAAGGAAAGCGCGATGTGTGTGAATACTGGGGAGGTTCCTGTTTGTGTGCATACACTGTTAATAAAACATAAAAATAAAAAATATGAATGTTATTTTCATGTTTGTTAGCAAACTATGGAAAACTGTTTGAACTTCTCACCAGGCTATTAACCAATTTAAAATACCCAATAAACTAATAAAAGCTTTAAAGAGAACTTGCCACATAGATTATGCCCCCCTTGCTGAGGACAGAACAAGGTAGTGTCAGACATGCTGTTTCCCCGCTGTGTCCCCTTTTTCTGTAATAGAAAAGTTTTCGTGTATTTTAAAGCTCAAATCTGCATTTTAAGCCAAAGATCATTTTAAGAGTCATTAAAGCATCAGTTTTTTTCAAACCCCCCCCCACCCGAGGGACCCCGCCACCTCAACTGATAAACCTATTACTTTAAAGGGAAAAATAATAACGTCAGTTGGCGGGGGCCAGCCTTTGATGGGCGGGGCTAACACCTGCTCATGAATAAGATTTGAGGGGTAAATGCTCTAGAACTGCTGCATCTTACAGAATAAGGACACAGCGCTGAGAACAGCAGGTCTGACACTAGCTTGTGCTGTCCTCAGCAAGGGGGGCATAACCTATGTGACAGGTTCCCTTTAAGAATTCATCATGTAATCAAACCTTCTAATTTAATTTGTAATAAAAAAAAACACACGCAATTATTTTATAATCACAATTGTTTCTGCTATGCCACTTGTTAATGGAACCTTATAGGCCAACAGGTGTAAATAATTGCATTAAAGATTAACAATAAGAAAATAATTTCCTCTAGATGTAGAGGATGTCTTTTATCATGGTTACTGGCCTAGGCTTAAAAAGATCTGCAGAAAGGTATACATTCATATATTGTAATTAAATCACCCCAAAGTCATCTTCATTTTTTTTCATCTCAGTAATCCCAAGTTTGACAGCCTGTCTTCATATTGCAGTCCATCCTTTCTTTTAATTACCTTGGTCACCCTCCTCTGCACATTATAGTTTAGAGTGCAAAAATGTACACAATTTCATATGTGTACTGACTATTGCTTTCTAAAGAGACAAAACTATGTTATTGTCATAACCATTTATGCTTCTTTTGATACATCCCACAATTTTATTTGGTTTCGCAGAAGCTACATGGCACAGGTCACTAAAGTGGAGTTTATTGTCTTTCTTTAGTTGCGGTTTTACCCAGTGTTTTACTATTTAGTACATAAATTCTACTTCAGTAGCCCAAGGTCCAAGTAAATAAAGTGTATCTTACCTTTATCCCCATTTAATTTAATTTGCCATTTATTTACCCAAACCACCAGAACTCTTCAAGGTCACTATTAAACATATTAAAAAGAAGGGGGGCCAATAATAAGCCCTGTAGTACCCAACCTGTAACTTTGACCCACTTGAAACAGGTTTCATTAATTTACTGCCTGTACAGTCACGCCAATTTCCTACTGTCATTTGCACTCTTCCAGAAGGCAGATGTAACCATGGATTATTTTCTTTTTATTAATGCATATTGACAGAGCTTTAAAATTTTCCTATACATAAGTGTAATGTATAAATGAAACAAACACAAAGAATAACCTATTTTTTTTTTTTTTTGGGGGGGAGAGGTATGTTCTGTGTTTTTTGGGGTTTACCTCATTCAATCACTAAATTTTTACCATAGCATGGATAGAATGCAATAATATAGAGATGCAGAATTATTTTCTACTGCAAAGTATATCAAAAGCTTCCAAAACACTACCTTAATACAGAACTTACTATGAGAGTTTTGAAGTTGAGTCATGGTAGCCATAAATGGTTGTTGTGTCATATGACCAGAAGACTGTTGCATTATAGATTGTTGATGCGGACTGTGCAGTTGTGGTGAAAACTGCACCGACTGTAAAGCTGCTAGGCTTCCTGCAACACTGTTGATGACAGGGACACTCTGTGCCTGAGTGGTGTTCAAATCTGAAGACAAGAATGTCACATAATTAAAACTTTCCTCATCAATATTTGCTACCTGGATACCATACCATTTTTAAACCTAAATTTTTCATAAACATGTTATGGAGCAATTGAAAAGACCAAAGACCAACTGTTCCACACTTCTTTAGAAGAGACAGCATGTGGTCCAGCATTCAGTCCCAGCTATATTCCAAATAAAACTTCACTTCTATTGGAAAAAGATTCAAATCTAGTTCAAGTACAATGCAATCAAAAGATGCAGCCTGCTCAAACGTTCAGATATCATATATAATCATTAATGTATTTTGGTGTGTCGCCTTGGGCAAAGCATGCAAAATTTAATTTTATTTGTGGGTTTACTTTTTTGGCATCCAATTGGGCTACAAAGCAACCATTTATAACTTCCTTTCCGTTCAGGAAAAATAGAGTCATAAGCTTTACCAACAACCAATAGATTAAACATTAGATAAATGGGATAGACAGAAATTCTGATTTGTATTGTGGTGACCTGAATACCACTTGTTGAAAGAAACAAAGATTAGGTCATGCTGATAACTTGCTCCCCCTTGGCTTAGCTACTTTTCCCTATGGCTAAAGACATACACACTAGGCTGATCCAAGCATACATGGATATAGGAGAGTCTTATGTGTATTGTGAGCATAACAATAATTAGTAATATATGTTTTACACATGTCGTACGTATGGTATGGACAAAAAGATTTATACCACAGAAAGTTTTACCTTCAGGAACTGTCAGGGACAGTACTCAGGTAGTACTTAGTGTTGGGTGGCATAAATGATCTTCGTATGTATCTGTGAGCAGAGAATTATTTAAAACATAGCAGCCTAGTGGTGATCCATAGAGATAATGAGCTCAAGAGACAAGGTTCTGGTGCAGCCCTGTGAGCAATACTTAGATGGGGTAGGCTGTGGTAGGAATGAGTCCTCCCAAGACCAACAATGGTCTTAAGTATCAGGCTAGTGTCGACAACCATTTGGGAAACAAACTGAGTCTCTAGTGGACGGATGGTGCTTCTCATGATTCTTCGCAGCCCAGTAAAAGATAAATCTAAATATTCCATAAATTGATGTTTCTCAACCAAGTGTAGGCCTAAACCACTTGGCTTTTGTGGCACATTTCTGCAATGAAAAGTGTGCTGTAAAGCCACTTGTTCATACAAATAAGTTCTGCATTATTTCAGTCATTTCAGCAGAGTGCCACCCCTTACAAGCTTCTAGGTACTTACTTTGTGTTATTGCCATGACTCCAGAAATAGGTGCCATTATGAGGTTCTGTGATTGCTGGGAATTGTGGTGAACTGATTGAGACAAACTATGAATATTCGTCAAGGTGCTTACAGGCGGCAGACCTCCTCCAGAAACAGAAATCTGTTAAAAACCAAGTAAAAAGGCAGGTGAAATAATGAGATTACAAATTTACATTGTATAACCATGTGAATAAAAATACAACAATATAATAACAATAATTATGGTTAAACATCTGTACACATTTGTAATCTGCAAGGCATTTTTCTGTTGTATGTCTTCCATGAGAACATGGATTAAACCTGACAATGATATTTTACAGAGTTTTGGATAATCTTGCCTGATTTTTACAGAAGTTCTCTTCATTCGAAACATTTAATGATAATCTGTTTTTAATATTATACTATTTACTAGATATATAGCTAGGGAATGTGATTTCTTTTCAGCATCATTTGCATTTTCAAATGTTCAGTCATTTGACATGTAGTTTGGCTTCTAATTTCAGATGTATTATTTTTACCTCCTCAAGTAATCATGTATGTTGAATAAACTTTTTTTTGCATTGACTTTTATATTATGTCAGCTCTATTTGTCAGTGGCAATTTAGAATGGGTTCAGATCGGTTTTTTAATTAACCTAATTTTCATCTGTGTTCCAAGTTAGAGTCAATTACCAAACCACTTTTGTTAAAAAAAATGCATGTGTTGATGCATTTTTTAAATGTTTTCTATATGCATTTTGATGTAGTTGTGAAATGCATGCAGGGATGCATGCAGTAACCTAAAATGTGAACCGAGCTTTAATCTGTGTGTCAAGCTGTGTATTCTGGTTATTGGTTATAAATAGTGTTGAGCCGAACCCTTCAGAAAATGGTTAGTTCAGCACGAACTTTACGGTTTTGCCGAATCAAATTTTTTGCCGCAAGTTCGGTAAAAAGTTCTGGTTCGGCACAGGTGTTCAGCGCCTTTATCAGCTGCTTCATTCAGTATTGGCGGCCAGCCAACCGGTGCAGAGCACAGAGGGGGTTTCAGAAATGTCGCCAGTGAGGGTGTATGGATCTCATTGGCTGCTAAAATCACATGGCCGTCTTATGTGTATGTCACTGTATTTCCTGTTGAATGCGATTTCCACCCTACTCTCTGTAATGAACACACTGCTGCCTGTGTCTTCTGGTTTGCCAGAAATACCATTTAATAGCGATTTAACACAGGCAAAGCTGCTAGTGACATTACTCGGGGGATGGGGGAGGGTTGAGGGACAGGTAGCTTAGGGAATTATACACAGCAATAGTAAGGAAGTTAGGTAGTTTTGTGTAGATATTCCATAGAAAAAATTCTGTTTATAGTCTATTTGGCCGTTGCGAAGTATAAGCTTTTAAGGCCACTTGATTTGCTGTGAGGGTTCTTTCATACGACCCCATTTCACCGATGTTACATAGAAAAAATTTCTGTTTATAATCCTATTTGCCCGTTGCAAAGTATAGGCATTTAAGATTTGCATTGATTTGCTGTCTTTGGAAGTGCTTCAATAAGAGACTGAACAAATCTTGACTTTAATATTTATCCTATTTGTCCTATTCAAAAAAATCTTGTTTTAAACAGTAATTTCTTCTTGCTAATTTTACTGAGTGTCCGAAAGGTCATTTTTGATGCTTTTGAGCTCATGCTGCTTTAAAATACAGCGATAGTCGCGCTCCTATTGAAAAAAAAAAGCTTACTTCACATACTCATTTCTTCTTGCTAATTTTATTTTGAGTGTCCATAAGGTCATTTTTGCTGGTTTTGGGGTCAGGCTACTGTAATAGGGGTCCCAGGGGTGCCAATAGGGCAGTACTCCTATCAGTGGCCCTAATCAAAAAGGGGCCCACTGATATGTTAAAAATAGGTGTTAAATAATGGGTGGGCAGCCCTGCCTACTGCTGCACCCCCTATAACTACGGCCCTGCCAGCTGAATCTTCCTGTTGGGATGTTCTTGCTGCCACCACATATATGACATTTTCTTGGGCCCTGGTGCAAAAAGTCACAGGGCCATGTGCCATTTCAAATACCGGTGTCTTTTTATGTGTCACAGGGGCCTTGTGGCAGCTGCTGGCGCTGCACCTCTTATAGCTACGCTGTCCTCATCTTGCAGTTAGCCATTAAAAGGAATTAATTAGTGTAGCCTGTGAATTTTTTCTGTTACTCGTAGAGCCAAATTTTCTTCACTAAGTTGTTCCACATATCCATTTTAATGTTATGAATGCTAATTGCAGCTTCTCCTCACTTGTATGGGTATAAAAATTAACCAGAACATCTTCTCCCACTGACTTTATTGGGGTTCGAAGCAGGGGCGTCGCTAGGTAGTTTTGTTCGTGTGTGTGTGCCTGTCTGTGCCCCGAACCTCAGAGGATCGTCGGGCTCCACGCAGCTGCTGTGTGCCTAGAGCTCCAACGATCTGTTCAGCTGTATGTGCATCCTCTAAACACACATACAGCACAGGGTTGTACTTAGGAGCCTGCAGAGAGGCAGGGCGACTGCCCGGGGTGTCGGCCGCTTAGGAGGGGGGAGGGGGCGCCTGTCACTCAGTGAAGCTCCTGACTCTGTGCACTGCAGCCATGTTCAGCACAAGAGTCAGCAGTACACAGGGAGTGAGAGGCTTCGCCCCCTGCTGTGCTCCCGGGTCTCACACCATCTCCTGCAACTACATTCGTTATGGTGTCAGCAGCAGCTTCAACAGGTGCCCAGGGAGGTCTCAAGTGAGTGAGTGGCCTCACTGTAGAGACCAGTACTAAATAGTATAATAGGAGTGAAACAACATGAATGTGAACTGAATGGATATATGTATGTGCATGTATACATGTGTGTGTATATGAGTATACGTGTGTGTGTATGAGTATACATGTGTGTGTGTATGTGTATATGTGTGTGCATGATTATATATGTGTATACATGTGTGTATGAGTACATATGTGTATACATGTGTGTGTATATACATGTGTGAATGTGTATACATCTGTGTGTACATGTGTGTATGTGTATACATGTGTGTATATATATGTTTATACATGTGTGTATACATGTGTGTGCATGTGTAGATGTGTGTATACATGTGTATGCGTATATGTGTGTACATGTACTTTATCTACAGTATCGCCTCATTCACATCACTAAAACATAATCCTGCCCGGTGTGTCCCTTATACAGTCATGGCCAAAAGTTTTGAGAATGACACAAATATTATATTTTCACATGATCTGTTGCCCTCTGGTTTTTATGTGTGTTTGTCAGATGTTTTTATCACATACAGAAATACAAGTGCAATCAGATTATGATCAACAAAAGCTTTTATTGACAGTTCGAATGAGTTAATGCAGCAAGTCAATATTTGCAGTGTTGACCCTTCTTCTTCAGGACCTCTGCAATTCTCCCTGGCATGCTCTTAATCAACTTCTGGACCAAATCCTGACTGATAGCAGTCCATTCTTGCACAATCAATGCTTGCATTTTGTCACAATTTGTTGTTTTTTTTTGTCCACCCGTCTCTTGATGATTGACCACAAGTTCTCAATGGGATTAAGATCTGGGGAGTTTCCAGGCCATGGACCCAAAATCTCTATGTTTTGTTCCCTGAGCCATTTAGTTATCACCTTTGCTTTATGGCAAGGTGCTCCATCATGCTGGAAAAGGCATAGTTGATCACCAAACTGCTCTTGGACGGTTGAGAGAAGTTGCTCTTGGAGGACATTCTGGTACCATTCTTTATTCATGGATGTGTTTTTAGGCAAGACTGTTAGAGAGCCGATTCCCTTGGCTGAGAAGCAACATCACACATGAATGGTTTCTGGATGCTTTACAGTTGGCATGAGACAAGACTGGTGGTATCGCTCACCTTGTCTTCTCCGAACAAGCTGTTTTCCAGATGTTCCAAACATTCGGAAAGGGGATTCATCAGAGAAAATGACTTTACCCCAGTCCTCAGCAGTGTTTTTTCTGGAGAGAAGTGGCTTCTTTGCTGCCCTCCTTGACACCAGGCCTTGCTCCATGAGTCTCCGCCTCACAGTGCGTGCAGATGCACTCACACCTGCCTGCTGCCATTCCTGAGCAAGCTCTGCACTGCTGGTAGCCCGATTCCGAAGCAGAAACACTTTTAAGAGACGGTCCTGGCGCTTGCTGGTCTTTCTTGGGTGCCCTGGAGCCTTTTTGGCAACAATGGAACCTCTCTCCTTGAATTCCTTGATGATGCGGTAGATTGTTGACTGAGGTGCAATCTTTCTAGCTGCGATACTCTTCCCTGTTAGGCCAGTTTTGTGCAGTGCAATGACGACTGCACGTGTTTCTTTAGAGATAACCATGGTTAACAGAAAAGAAACAATGATGCTAAGCACCAGCCTTCTTTTAAAGTGTCCAGTGGTGTGATTCTTACTTAATCATGACAGATTGATCTCCAGCCCTGTCCTCATCAACACCCACACCTGTGTTAATGGAGCAATCACAGAAACGATGTTAGCTGGTCCTTTTAAGGCAGGCATGCAATGAAGTTGAAATGTGTTTTGGGGGAAAAAGTTCATTTTCTAGGCAACTATTGACTTTGCAATTAATTGCTGTTAAGCTGATCACTCTTTATAACATTCTGGAGTATATGCAAATTGCCATTATAAAACCTGATGCAGTAGACTTTGTAAAAATTGTATAATTCTCAAAACCTTTGGCCATGACTGTACATGTAAACTACAACCTGATGATGAATTATATTTGAATATAATTTTTTATACCTGTCATTTGTCAGGATTGCCTATGTTTTTAGCTGCTGCAGCCAGGCTAAGGCTATGTTTACACAGCGTAATTGCAGGGTGCATTTTGCGGCGTATTTTCACTTCAATACGCCCAAGATGTGTCCCACAATAACGGTAATTCATAGTTCTCATAGAGAGCTATGAATTATGTCTGTCTCCTCAGTCGTACAATACGATCGTACAGTATGCCATGTGAACATGCCCTAAGGGTATGTTCACACAGCATAATGTCGGTCCGTACTTCGGCGTGTAATTGCGCTTCAATATGCCCGACATACGGGCTGACATTATGGTAATTCATAGGTCTCACTGAGTGCTAGGATTACCTGTTCTGGGGAGAATAAATATCAGAGGTACCCGCTAGCTACAGTTTTTTTTCTCTGTAAGGGCTTGTTCACACGGAGTTTTCACTCCGTGTTACAAGCACTTTTTAGATCCGTCTTGGGGACCGACCCGGCCCTAAAAATACATGCTGCACTTCACAATGGGGCATGAAAAATGCTATGAACACAGCCCTACTGAGCAAAATTTAACACAAAGGGCCCAGGCCCCGGATGTTTTGGGACCCTAGCAACGCCCCTGGTTCGAAGTATGGTTCCAGTTCGACTTAAACTTCGAATCGAACTTCTCAAAATTCAAGGTTCTACTCGAACTCAAACTTTTTAGGGTTTGCTCATGGCTAGTTATATACTAGGGCCTTGAATATTTTGTGGTGGTGTTATACATTTGTTTTTGAACCAATTGTTAAATAAGATAATAGTTACACCATTCTTTTACTATTACTTAATATTTTTTCTAATATATTTTTGTATTAAATAGTAGGCTAAGTCTACCCAGCACTGGATTCTCGTTGGATTTTCAGTGGATTCAGTATTCTGAATCTGGCGAAAATCCGACTGTACCCAGTGCTGGGTAGACTTCATCAGAAAATCTGCGCTGTAGTCTACACAGCACGGCTTTAGTACTGAAGCCGCTGTCCATCCGGCGGAAGATAGAACATGTTCTATCTTCCGCTGGATACCCGCCAGTTTCTCGTGCAGACCATGTACATTTTGTTAGCAAAAAATGGCGGTGTGGCGAAGTTAAAATACCGTCTAATTTCCGGTGGCGTTTAAGCTTTGCTGGAGAGACATAGCCTTACAATAAAAAAGTTGAATGAAATAAGGTGTTAAACTGTGACTCGAAGATTATCCTGCTGAAAGAAGCCAAAAGCATAAATTGAAAAGGGAAAGTATTTAAGTGGAAAAAGCCTCAACCTAGCCCACCCTTCAAAGAGCAAGCTTTTGGAGAGTCACTTTTATCAATGTGCTAGTCATCTGCAAGGAAAAACAAACACTGTTCCACCCACTTTTCTACTTTGTAAGGTATTTAATCAATAAAATGTGAACAGCTCTTTGTTACATTTATTGGTCAGCTTCAAAAAAAAGCCTTAAAGTGGGTCAGAGAGCTGTTTTTTAGTGCAAACTATCCATTCAAGATTTTTACTCTACAATGCTTCTTTGTTTACAGTTGACCCTGTGAGAACCTAAAATAAGAATACTGTGTATTTTGCTTGCTTGTCTCTCTTATCTTATCAGCACTGCAGCTACAATAGACCAGGTGTACTCACCAATTTACCATCAGGTGAAAGCATGTTATGGCCAGGATCCAAGCTCACTGGAGAAACCTGCTGGAGGACTGACTGACTGGTCAACATGGCATTGTTACCATGGTGATTAATTGTTGACGATGAAGTGACCTCGCTGTTTCCTTGTTGATTGTATCTTACTCCTGCAAAATAAAGTATTCATGAGTTTCTGCTGTGCACATGTAGTTTGAGAACATTGCCATGCTGTCATGTTGTATTAGAGAATCTATGTAAATTCTAGATTATGAATGTTTTCTGTCTGATATATAAGCTTTTAATATGAAATCAGAAACATAAGAAAGTACAGTACAAACCCAAAGAAACTTATGGATGCTGTATTACAGCTCTGTACAATGCAAAAGTTGCAAGTGCCAAATCATGGCTTTGGTGCTGATTAGTTACTGATTTGTTGTTTGATGGTAAAACCGATTATGAAAACTGAACAAAAATGTTAATATATTTAAAATCAGTTTTTGGATTTCGCTATGTCTCAGCAGTGTTTCAATAGCAAAATCTGCAACAGTATGAATTTATTGCAGATTTTGACTTCCTTAAATTAGTGTACAAGAATCCACAACGTATCTGCAGAAATAGATTGACATGCTGAAGATTTTTTGAAGATCAATACCGCAGGTTAACTTCCATGATGATTTTTCCCACAGTGTGTGAATGAGTTGTTTAAACTCCCATACACTTTAGTACTATTATAAGTGTTGCAGATTTTTTCACACTGAAAATTCATGCAAATCTGCCACATGTGGAAATAGACCTGTACAAGCTTCACCCAGGTGTGATCTAAAGAATTATTAACTGAAAACTAGCTTTCAAAACATATATAGCAGTAAATACCATTTTTTTGTAGTATAGTAGTCTCTATTTTGCAGTTGTTTAATTGAGGATAAAAACAAGGTTGTTTCCATCTGCTAAAAATGGTCTTTATAAAAGTTAGCAGACCAGTTGAATTGCCCAAGCTTGTAACAGTGTAAACATTAATTAACCCAAGCAATGTTACACACACATTCTTCTGCTGTATTTTTAACCTCATGCATAGCTGCATAGTTATTAAGCTTGAAAAAAAACCAAGTCCACAGAGTTCAACCTCTCCGTATTACCCCACTGTTGATCAGGAAAGGCAAACAAAAACCTAGTGTTAACCACTTTCAGTTTGTCACAGTGGGAAAATCTCTCCCTCCACAACACACTTTATTCACTGGAGATCCATTTCTGCTCAGATTGTTCACTGGAAAATGATTTTCAATATGACCAACTGCATTGCTTATCTTTTAACGTGGAGCATACAAAATCTTCAACCTGTTTTTTGGGCGGAAGGTGTGCAAATTCAATGGTTATGGGGGTGGGTGAATCCACAAACCGCAAAACCACCGAAAAGAAGATAAAATACCAGCTGGATTCTTAAACAGAATCCGACCGGCATTTTACCACTGCTGTGTGGATATACCGCCATGTTCACACGGCTAAAAATGGGACGTATTTCAGTTCGTAATTCGTGCCGTACTACGTCATTATGGTAATCCACAGTTCTCACAGAGAACTATGGATTATGTCTCCTCTCCCCGCTCGGCGAATCCGTCGGGGGGGGGGAGGGGCGGGGGGAGATAAGTGACATGTCATTTACTTGCGGCGTGTATGCGCCGCTAGTAATGCTAGTCTATGGGCCGGCGAGGTGCTGGCCCCCCTGCTCCCGCCCCCATCCACATGGCGTAATTGCGGGGCGCAATTAAGCCGTGTGAACATAGCTTTAGAGTAACTTGATTTTGTAAGGTCATCTTCCATCTAGCTATTTGGAGTCTGTAAAACTTGTAGAAGCAAACGTTAACACAAGTCTTTAAATTCTAG
The DNA here is from genome assembly GCA_025379985.1 of Phyllomedusa bahiana. Lineage (NCBI taxonomy): Eukaryota > Metazoa > Chordata > Amphibia > Anura > Hylidae > Phyllomedusa > Phyllomedusa bahiana. Next base: position 57,249 of record JAODAL010018328.1, read on the forward strand.
CTCTGGTTTGTTTCATGTTGCCTAAAATGTATCTAGAACTAAATAACCAAGAAGGCTTCTTCTGGTTTACAGGAAAACTAAATAGTCCAAGTCGTGACTAACTGTAGTTGGCAGTTATTTAGCATTATAGAGGCTATCACAGAACAGAGCAGAAACAGCAAGTTTTTCTTAATTAAAAGTTGACATTGGAACCTATGTTAAACCCTGCTATGTACCTAGGGCACCATTTCCATTATTTTATGTGGCATTTATTTATTTATTTATTTATTTATTTTAAAAAAAAGTTTAGGTAAGTAACTTTGTATAAACTTTAACAGGGCAACCATATTAGGTTTTACAAAAGACAATTTATTTTTCACTATCCTTAAAAGGGTTTTACAAGTCTCTTAAAAACTTCCCTACCACTCTCTCTCCCCCACTACAATCAAATAAAATGTAACCAGTACTAAACCTTCCCTGCCATCGCCATTTCAGCACTATTGGACCTTCAGTATCGGTCACTGGTCCCCAATTGATGAAATCCCTTTCATGGCTCACATGTACAACAGACGGCCACTGAGGCCAGTGTTTGGCTCACCTTCATCTCAGTGAAGTGAACCATGAATAAAAAGTCATTCTGCGGGACTGGTGGTGTTCATTGGAGTTTTGTCAGTGTAAGAAATATGGGGCGGGAGAAGTGAGTACAGCTTAAATGTTTACAGTAGTAAAGCAGAAGGCAATAGGGAATTTGTCAAAAGCTCCTTTAAATCCTGCCATCACCTTTTACATTTGATATTATCTTAAACTGGGTCTATCACCATATAACAGTAAATTATAATCTTGAACTATTTTCATAGATTGAAATGTGCAGCTCTTTATACCTACACACACTGAGACGTTAACTGCTACTGCCTGATATTGCCCAATTTTTCACCATCCAACAACAAGTCAAACTTTAGGCAATATGAACCTTATATCTTCTAAAGAAACATGCAGCGAAAATGTATTAAGCCATTCATGCCTTAGTACATTTGAAACTTCAGCCTTATGAGCTCCAAGACGGGCACCTTCAGTATATAGTGTTAAATAGAGGTGAGCGAGCCGTAAAAAATTCGATCTCGGGCCGAGTCTCGAATTTTGAGAAATTCGTGCCCAACGCCAAACCCCATTAGAGTCAATGGAAGATGATGTTCAGGTTAATTTTTATACTAACACAGGTAAGGAGAAGCTGAAATTACCTTCCATAAGAGTAAAATGGATACGTGGAACAACTTAGTGAAGACAGTTTGGCTCTAAGAGTCACAGAAAAAAATTCACAGGCTAAAATAATTCATTCCTTTCAATGAACTGAAAAGATGAGGACTGCGTAGCTATACGAGGTTCAGCAGTAGCAGCTGCTACGGGGCCCCTTGGACAGATAAGAAGACACCGTTATTGGAAATGACACATTTTAACTGGTAGGAGCCCCCTATCACTTTTTGCTCCAGGGCCCAAGAACATGTCATATATGTGGTAGCAGCAAGAACATCCCAACGGGGAACATGGAGGTTTAGCTGGCATTACTAGTTCCTATTTTTTAACATATCACTGGGCCCCTTTTTGATTATTGCCCCCAACAGGAGTACTCCCCTATTGGCACCCATGCCAGTTACAATATGCCATTTCCAATACCGGTTTCTTCTTATGTGTCAAAGGGGTTTTGGGCCTCCTCAAGATGCAGGGCCCAATAGCGGCTGCTACCGCTGCACCTCTATAACTATGCCCCTGCCAGCTGAACCTTCATGTTCCCCATTGGGATGTTCTTCCTGCCACCACATATTGTATATCATATGTACAAAGTTTGCAAGCAGAGGCGTAACTTGAACTTCTTGGGCCCTGGTGCAAATGTGAAATGGGGCTCCTGACAATTACCATGTGCCTCAACCTCAAACAGTCACACTCTAAACTCCACTATGGTGAAGACCAAAGAGCTGTTGAAGAACACCAGAAATAAAATTGTTGTAGCCCTGAACCAAGCTGGGGAGACGGAATCTGCAATAGGCAAGCAGCTTGGTGGTAAGAAATCAACTGTGGGAGCAATAATTAGGAAGACGTACAAGACCACAGATAATCTCCCTCGATCTGGGGCTCCATGCAAGATCTCACCCCAAAAATGATCACAAAACAGTGAGCAAAAATCTTAGAACCACAGAGGGGGACCTAGTGAATGACTTGCAGAGAGCTGGGACCAACATAAAAAAGGTTACCATCAGTAATACACTATACCGCCAGGGACTCAGATCCTGTAGTGCCAGACATGTCCCCCTGCTTAAGCCAGTACATGTCCGGGCCCGTCTGAAGTTTTCTAGAGGGCATTTGGATGATCCAGAAGAGTACTGGGAGAATGGCATATGGTCAGATGAAACCAAAGTAGAACTGTTTGGTAGAAACAGAAATACATTTCTTTAGGACATTTACTAATGGTGTCATCAACAGTAACATGACCCCAAAACCAGCAAAAATTACCTTTTGGACACTCAAAAATTGCAGCAAGCAAACAGTATGTGAAAGCAATCAGTTTGTATAGCAGATTTGCTAATGCTAAACTTCTGCAATAGTTGGACCCCCAAAACAGGAGAAATGAACTTTTGGACACTCTGAATAAAGATGGGAAAAATGTAGCCAGCTATACAAAACTATACACTATAAAAAAAAAAAAAAACTCCCTAACTATTGATGTGTATGATTCCCTAAGATAGCTGTCTTTACACGATTAATCTAACTAGCAGCTTTTCCTGTGTAAAATCGCTGGAAAATGGTGTTTCTGCCTGCTGACAAAGAGGTACAGAGAGTAAGGTCAAAATGGCGTTCAATAGAAAATACAGTGACATACACATAAGAAGGTCATGTCATTTTAGCAGCCAATGAGATCCCTACACCCTCAGTGGTGACTTTTTTTTACCCCCTTCTATGCTCTGCACCTATGGCTGGCCGCCAAAACTGAAGGAAGCAGCTGAGAGTGAAAGTAAAAATGGTGCCGAACACATGTCCCGAACTCGAATGTTACCGAACTTGTGGTTCAGAAAATACATAAAATTAGACTAAAACTAACCATTTTTTTTCAACACTATTCCTAAATAAATTTGAAACAAAATTATGTGCATTGTATCCCATGAAAGAAGCAGACCTCCTCTCCAAAGACATTCTTTATCATTCACAAACAAGAGGTTTACTGAAAAAAGAAGCTTGGTCATGGCATCAAAAGAATAATAAAGTACATTTAATAAAGGTCTTAAATACTAAAATATTATGAATAAGATATTTTATTACCCATGTCGTATTATAGCTGCATTCTAAAAATATGAGGTCTCTTCTATAGTGGTACAATACTACAGTGAGTCAAGGTGCGCAACTAGTTGTAATACATCTCTTTCTATTTCAACACTGTGTATGTGAAATATACAGTATTTTTACCACATTGTCGAGTCACATTATTATGACCACTTCTGACCTTCAATGTCAACAGCACAAAGCTCATGGTTCATAAGCTGGCTTGCTGGTGCTAGCTGTATTCAAACCTCCCATTGACCACCTCACTGTTCAAAATGGAGAGGTTTGGGGGCTGGTTCTCAAGATAGGTGTGGGTCCTGAAAATGGAATCTGCCTTTATCTGACATTGAAGCATATCCTGATAATATGCTATCAATGTCCGAAATTGGATAGCCCCCTAGACTCAATTTAGCATCTGTGGGACCATCTTGATCATAGTGTTTACGCTATGAATCCTCACCCGCGACCCTCAAGCTACTAAGGGATGCACTGCATTCAGAAGGTCTCCAGATACCTGTGACAGTCTACCAGGGTATTACTGAATCCCTCCAACACGTGTAGCTGCTGTCCATGCTGCATGTGGCCGTTACTGGATATCAGCTAGTGATGAGAATGTAATTCATCTTTGTATAAAAAAAATTTGTTCTAATTCTTTTAATTTTTCATTCTAGGTTCTATTCTCTGTAATGTAACGAACAATATTCTTCTTATCAGGTTACTAGATATAAACAATACATTTCACAATGGTAGTTTTTATTATCAGTACAGTCATTAGTAAGGTTGTGTACCCACCACATTTGCTGCATACATTTGACTTATACATTGGCAAAGTTCACAAAGTAAACAAGTAATGCGGAGTATATATATATTTTTTTTACCATGGAAAACTATAGGGCCACCAGGCATCAGCAGCCATTAGCTAATCTCCTGTTTAAAGGCTTCTGGTTTTATCACTCAAAATGTTTATAGTCATTAAACATCATATTTTCAGTAGATGTCTTTTGCTTAATTTTGCCGAATTACTAAACCAGTAAATTATATGATAGATATGTCATCAAGAGCGTATCTAATAAAGTAAGAAAACATTCACAACTATTTATTCTGTTACAGGAATCACTCTGTTGTTCTTCACGACTAACAAATATTTTTCTATGGTCATTTTCTATGCAAAAATTTGTATGATAGAAACCTCATGTCTATACCTCCAGTATTAAAATTTATTTATAGAATTTCACACAGGTAAACAGTCAATGGTTTTAGAACAAAATGTAGTTTTGAACATCATTTTAAAATCTTAATGACAATGGGTATTGTTAGTAATTCAAAATTCTGCGTAAATGACTATCCAGATTTCTAAAATTAGATTGTGCATTTATGTTTCATTCAAAATGCACTCACTTTCTTTAAAGGGATACAACAATAGTAAAGGAGCCTTAGAAGCTGCTACTTGTACCATTAAGCCATTTTGAAACCCCCTAAGATAATCTAATGTTATAGCGATATTACTATTTCCATTTAAAAACAAGCTTAAAAAAAATTGCAATATTTTTTACATTCAATGGAGGAAAATTTAGGTAGCCTATAAATGGCTAAATATATGGTACAGTTAAACAGAACATGTCTATATTACAGTTTTAATATTGCATATACAGGATCAAATTAAATAAAACCGACAGCATTTCCCCTATTTATTAACTTCGAAAATAGCAGAGTAAATAATTTAAATAACGTTTCCAGCTTTTTTAAAATAAATATTATCATATAATAAAGTGGTTGGGCATTTTAATATATGTCAGCCAAGAAACTTTAACAGTATGTGACGCACAATGTTATTACCATGCACCCATCTTCCCCAGTCATGATGTTAAAAGAAAATGCTTAGTTCCTTTCTTTATTTCACAAAAGTGCTGTAAATGTATTAAGTGATCCCACCGTTGTTCAGCAGTGCCTGGCAACCAAGTGTGTCCTTATCAGTAAGTCAATAAAGATAAGGAGTCTGTGATGGGGTTGGGAAAAGTAGTTGAGCAACCATTTGCAAAACCATACTGACATCTGTCAAAACAAGAACACACCTCCAGTCAAAGGAAAGCTATCTACAACATTTCTATTTATTCAAAAGTATGGTAAAAAAGATATCAGCTATACACATAGTACCATAAGTATGAGAGACTTAACGGCTTACTTGCTTCTAAATAGCATAGCCCTTTAAGTATCCTGACATTCATGTTCCTTGAGAGTTATTATGTCACAAAAAGTTATAAAGTGTGGCTTTTATGTCCATCATAAACCTGTTTATTGCAACCAACCCAACCCATTCAGCAGTGGTTTCAAAGCTCTTATTACCCCCCATAAAACAAAAAGATTTTTCAGCATCAGAATGTAGTGGCATGACAGTGAATACAACAGTAAAATTTTACTTTTGCATTAATATATTTCAAGGTTAATGACATTTTTTCCTCAAATTCACATTCTGACTAATACACCATGAAGAAACAAACAGATATTACTATTTTGTTTTATTATTTGATGAAGTATCTTTCTAAATCATTTAGTTATCTTTTCAGATACTAGTCATTCATGGTCACCAAACACTTATGCATGGGTAAACACCTATCACAAAAGTGTTTACAGTCCTTTGGAAATATAAGCCAATCAATCTAACCCATGGTAACTAGCTTTTCTAGTATTTTTGTGTGTGGTGTATGGCTTGCACCAGACAGGAAAATTTCTTACAAATATTTAAAGGGGATTTGCCACCATGTAATGCTGACGTGGGAACCTAAAAAAGGGGGTATTTTAATCATTTTTCTAAAATATGTGTTTAAAAAAAAAAGTGAAAACTCTGAGAGCTACAGCATTCTCAACCCCCCCTTATTACCTCAAAGTTTTCCCCTAGTCACACCCGGGAGCGACAGGCTGCGCTTGCGTAAAACACTTTTTACTGAGACGGCAAAAGATAGCTTTTTAAGCACCGGGTAGACAGTGCAGTCGGGGCTTCTTGCGTTTTGGAACCCAAATTTTGTACTGTTTTATTTTCACTTAAAGGAGTTGTCTCTTTTACAGGCTTTCAGCCCACTTCAATGCTTCTGGCAGCAAAGGGTTTTTGAATTGGGGGGCTGCTTCTGGTCTCCCTCTTCCCCTCCCTCTTCCCCCCCCCCCTCACACACAGAAAGCTCTCCCCATAACTTCTATACGGGGGGGGGGGGGGGGGGGGGGGGGGGGGGGCGGGGGGGGAGTTGACCCTGTGTTTTCCTGCCTAGGTCCTTTTGCAGGCTGCTAGATCACTGCACTGTCATTTCCACTGAGACAGGGAAGGCTGACTATGAGTGTGGAAGGTCTGTGAACTGTGTATGTTAATAGCAAGCGGGGGGGGATGTAAGTTTCCTATACCCCCTGCTTACATACAAACTCCACATCTCCACAAAAACAAAAAAAACCTGCAAAACAACACGGGGCACTGTAAAAAGTTTACTATAACACGATGTTCACTAGTACAGCAGACATGAACCTTTTCACATGCCCCCCTTGAACTGTTCTATTAGTAAAAAGTCAAGCTCCACAGACACATCTGATTATAGTAACACACAGGTCACTGCTTCACACTATTATAGCCCATCTCTGCTCTCCCAATCTGTGTAGAGAGCAGGGAAGCAGGCACACACAGGTTAATCCACACAACACAGAAGCCAAGCCCCCCCCTCCCCCCCACTCAAAGCATACAGTGTGGGAGGGCTCTTGCTCTGACCTGTATCAAAAGGGTGATGATCTCAGACCAAAGCCAGTGAATAAAGATCAACAGGTCGTGGCTATATATTTCAGGAGCTGAGCACTACTACTAACAGGGTAACCAAAATCAGTGGGACATTTGTAATAAACATATTTTGCAAAGCTGCTTGTTTTTTAAAGATCTTTTAATTAAAACCCCAATCATTGTAGGAGACAACCCCTTAAGTTTTGAGACGCCCCTTGGATTCCCACCCTCACTCACCCCCCTCCCTCTCTCCCCTGACTTCATACTCAGCTTTTTGTATAACCTGCTCCCGGCGACAGGAAGTAGGAAACTGGCTCGGAAAACCCCCCTTTTAATTTTTTTCTTTAGTTTTAAACTTTCCTTGCTTGCAACTGACAAGTAACATATAAAGTATGGCCTATAAAAATCTGGACAGGGATTTCTTTACTGGGATTTTATCAGTATTGCAGTAATAAATGTGTGGGCCCTAGAGGTGAGAATTGGATCTACCATTAATTTATGGCATATTAACTTCATAACCTGTTGAGATAGGAAGACCAATTTCAGCCACATTACCCAAGAGGCCTCCTAAATTGTTTTATGGATAAATCAGGTTAGACAACATAATAAGAACAGTTCCATTTCTATATAGTCCCATCTAATCTGTGTTGCCCAAAGATCTTGCCTAGTTTGCTTAAATCTGCCTAAGTCTTTTTTGGTAAATACTTGTGTCCCAAGTTAAAAAATAATTCTGGAGCATCTTCTCTGACAACTCTGTGTTGTGGTTTTCCTCTGTTTTTCATTCTATAAATATACTACTGAATTTACTAGGTCGGTGTTGCCATAACTGTTTTTAGCGGATGATTGAAGAATGTGAGATGAGCAGAGACACATCCCCCCACTGGCAACACCCAGCTGACAGATTCAATAATACATTTCTAGAAGGAATAACAGAGGAGCAACAAAACACAGAGTTAAAAGAGAAGATGCTTGAGCATTGTTATTTCACAGGAAACACAAGTACTTACTAAAACAGACATACTTATAAACAGCTGTATGACCTTTTAACCCCTTCATGACCTTAGACGTATTCATACGTCCGGGTCGTTTGGGGTTCACGCCCCTGGACGATCAACGCCTAAAGGAGGCGATCCTAAAGCAGATTTGCGCGATCGCGCGGGTGCAGCTGTATATTACAGCTGTTCCGCGCGTGGGCCCCGACCCGAGATCGCTCCGGGGGCCGAAACCCCCTTAATTATCGCAACCATGGGGTCGCAATAACAAGAGAAAACGAGGAGGATTGCTCCTCCTGCGTCCTTGTCGGCGACAGCAGCGCACATCGTGCGGCTGCTGTGTGCTGACAGACAGCCAAGGGCATAGAACCCCTTCCGGTTGTCTGGACGTCACGATGCCCGGCCGTCCCTGTGGGCATGGCCCGCATGTGACTACAGTTACCATAGGAACCAGTGCACACAACAAGCTTGGGAAATTAAACCCTATTAAATGAGAGCTAAAGATCTCTCATTAAAAATCCCCTATGGGAAAAATTTTAAAAAAAAAAAAAAAAAATGTGAAAAATGAAAAAAAATGAAAAAAAATGAAAAAAAAGTCAAACAAAACCGAAAAAAAAAAAAAAAAACACAAAGCCGCCCTTTTCCCCTTTTCAAACGCCAATCACCCAAAAAAGATCAAAAAAGTAAATTACCCAATTTTTATCGCGCGTCGTAACGACCTGCCATAAATCGCATGTTAATTTTTCCCTACGGTGAACGCCGAAAAAAAAAAACAATCACAGAATTAAGATTTTTTTCTGCCGCAGCACTAAAATGGATAAAAGTGATCAAAAATCCTAAAAAATCCAACCGGTTTTACAAATTAAAACGCAGTTCATCCCGGGAAAAAAAAAAATCCTTACCCCCGCTCTGTATACGGAAAAATAAAAAAAAATGGCCTCAGAAGATAGCGATGCATAAATATTCTTTTTCCCCCAAAAAAAACTTTTTTTTTTTTTTAAAAGTCTTAACATAAAAAAAAAACATATAAATTGGTTTTTTCGTAATCTATCGACCCCAGGTAAAACAAATTTTTACGGAACGCAGCGCTTTAAAAAAAAGAAATAAAAAAACACTATAATTTTCAAAATTTTTCACTCTCCTTCCAAAAAAAAGGGTTTAAAAAAATGATCAAAATAGCTTGTCCCCCCCAAAAATGATACCAATAAAAACGTCAAACCCCCCCAAAAAAAAAAGCCTGAACAGAGCCCAACACAGAAAATAAAAAATTTTGGCTCTCAGACTATGGCATGCAAAAATGTGTTTTTCCGTTTTAATAAAAGTTTTTTATTTATAAAACAGTAAAAACATTTTTAAAAAAAAAAAATTGGGTATTTCTTAATCATATCGACCTGCTGATAAAACAAACATGTCATATCAACCAGAGGACCGCTATAAAAAATAAAAATTAAAAAACTACCAGGATTTCTGTTTTTTTGTTCAAAACGCCTACAAAAACCTTTAAAAAAATGAACAAAGTGGGTTGTATGCACCCCATAAATTTTACCAATAAAGCAAAATTTACCCCGAAAGAAACAACCCACACGCTCGCACACAACAAAAAAAAAGTTTTGACGTCGAAAAAGGACAACATTTAAAACCAATTTTTTATAGACCTATTTTTTATTGTGTAATATAAATAAAAAAAAAAAAAACATATATAATTTTATACAATTTTAATTGTAACGCCCCCATAGCAAAGTTATCCCATCATTTACACTGCACGGCGAACCGAAAATTGAAGCCAAAAAACAATGGTGGAAAAGCGTTTTTTTCCCCCCTTTTCATGGCCCAAGGGAAAAAAAAAGATGGAACACCGTGGCCCAAAATGCACAAAACACCCCTATTGAGATCCATAGGGGTGTTGAAATCTAAATGGGACACTTCTGGAAAAAATTTCACCTGTTCTGGGGTTTTTTGGGGGCTTTGCAAATGCGACATGGCCCCACCAAAATCGCATTCCAAAAGCCAAATAGGCCTCCCTCCCTTTTACGCCCTGCCCGTGGCCCCAAAAAGCAGTTTTCAACCCCCATGTAAGGGATTGCCGAACCGGAAGAAAAACTTAACAAAGTTTTGGGGTTCTTTTTTCCAGGTTCCTTGTGAATATGAAAAATTTTAAGCTAAAATTGCAGATTATTGGAAAAAAAAAAATTCTAAATTTTTTACAGCCTAAGCTAAAAAAAAATCTGTGAATCACCTATGGGGTTTATATACTCACACAAAACCTTTAAAAAATACCTTAAGGGTAGTTTCCAATATGGGGTCTTTTTTGGGGTGTTATTTAAATTTTAGCCCTTTGGGCCTCCTCAAACCTGAAATGGCGCCTAAAAAAATTACATTGAAAATAGACCCCCCAGAGTCCATAGGTGCCCTCCTATTCTGGGGGTTATGGTTGAGCCAAATAATGCACTAGACCACATATGGCAATTTCAAAAACGGGCAGACTGGGGGAAATGATATACATTTCATTACCAGTCCAAAATTACTTTATCCAGTGAATAAAGAAAAATTTAAAATCTGCAAAAAAAGTAAATTTTTTAAATTTCACCTCACTTTGCTTTTAAATTTTTGTGAAAAACCTAAAGGGTTAACAAACTTCATAAACCTGTTTTAAATACTTTAAGGGGTCTATTTCTTAGAAGGGATCATTTTTGGGGGTATCTAACATACAGGCCCCTCAAAGCCACGTCAGAACTGGAATGGGCCCAAAAAAATGTATATTCAAATTTCTTGAAAATGTGAGAAATTACACTAAATTTCTAAACCCTCAAAATTCATAAAAAAAAAATTTAAAAAATGATGCCAAACCCAAGTGGACAAAGGGAGATGCTGTTTAAACTATTTTTTTGGTGAATAATTTTTCTGTCTTGCACGCAGAAATTTTGGAACTTTCAAAATCACAGATTTTTCAAAATTTTCATGAAATTTTGATGTTTTTCACAAAAAAAAAGGATTGTATGGATAAAATTTTCTTACTAACTTAAAGCACAATCTGTCACGAGAAAACAATCTCTGAATCACATGGATAGGTAAAAGTGTCAAAAAGTTATTCTCACATAAATTGACACATGCCAGATTTCAAAAGTAGGGCTGTGTCAGGAAGGCCAAAACTGGCTGGGTCCTTAAGGGGTTAAAATAAAGGCTCTGATATTTTTATAACACAATTACTCGCTGATATTAACATAGTTGAATGAAAAAAAAAATCAAAGTTATGTAGGGGAGAGTCCTTAAAATGATTCAGGGACTTAGGCAAAAAGCTCAACGCAAGGACTTCAGATGTATTTTTGGAAATACTACCTGTACCATGTGCCATGCCAGAATGGCTCACAAATTGGTGTAGGAAAGAGGGATTTTGTTTTTTGGAGACCTGGGAAATAAAATCGGGATGAAAACGGTCTAGGTCTAAGACTGTCTTTGTTGCCTATAACAACCAGAGCTCCCTTTCATTTTTTCAGAGCACTATATGAAATGAAAGAGGAGCTCTGATTTTTTGCTCTGGGCAGCAAAGAAAGTCTTTGACCTAGACAGTTTTCATACATGTCCCCCTAGGGGCACACAGGTTTCTATAGTTACCTGGTTCCTGGATTATAACTCTGTTATCTGATTAGAGATCTTAGAGCAGGGAGTGACGTCACTCTATGGATGAACTGAACGCTGGTGAAAACTAATTATCTCTAACAAGATTACTGATATGCCATTGTTTTTAGTCCTCACAGCACATGTATCTTGTGTTTACTGAAGATTAGCTCACCTATACTTTCAGTATAAGGCTGGGGCCACACAGCAAAGGACAAAAAGTCGGTTGTTTTTTTTCCGGATGCACGACCGCGGTTTTTGTCACTGTTTTGGCACAAACCACCGACGGTTCTCATCTTTTTGCCGTCGGCCAACAAATTCAATTGTATGGAAAGACGACGAAAAAACAAGCAGAAAAAACACAACCTATGTAAACAACAAGTCATTTTTTTCCAATAAAGGCTATGGACAGCATAAACTATTGTATCGTCGCCAGTTTCAGAATCCTAAAACTACAGCATATATAATTGTTTTTCATTGCGGTGTAGACATATCCTAACAGCCCAGCTATTTACAGAGATGCTAGGTGTACTTATCAGTGCTATATAACCACCCACAGCCTGAGGAGACTAAGTGTAAAACTGCTTGTGACTCAAAGAAAAAACCTAGTGAGAAAACTCCTGTAACAAGTTGCTGTTTGCGTTTTTGAATTTTCCTAGAATATTTGTGGAGTTAAGGTTTATGTAGCACAGCCATATTTCTCTATATGGTAACTTAAGCAAACATTGCAACTTTATTTCAACCTTAATTGGCACGGAGTGTGCTTGTTATAACTTTTTATTACATTAAAGTATATAACCATTTCAGATATTTCCATATTACACTGTTCCTATAGCCTCTTACCTACTCTCCAGTTTATTCACTTTATCTTTATCACACCAACTTATTTTTTTTTTATTTATTTTTTTTTTTGTGCAAACCTGTGTTCTCTCTGCCCAATCATGGGAGTCACTCAACCATATCTAAATAATTCCAATCACACTGAATTTCTAATTTACTGCTATAGCCTCCAGCTTTCCAGTTTTACAATCTTTATGCATTAGCAAGCTTATCAAGGTGCAATAGCAACTATAACCCCTGTGACTGTTATGGGGCCCAGAACAATGGAAGAACTATATGTTTTTATACCTAAACCCTAACATGACTACAAAATTATAATGTTTAAACATTTTAATATGAAAACTAAATATTAATAAAATTGTGCATGTTATTTGGTCAGCTGTACATTACTGATACTTTTGCTACTAGAGTTTTAAATGACAATTCAACTTTGACTCAATAAGCCTGTTATAGTAGATCACATTAAAGGCTGTATTATCTTAACGTTACTTTGCACAGTGCGATTTGAAACTTTAGAAACATTTCTACAGATTATTATAAATATATTATATTTTTTTATTATCTAATATTTAACTTTAGCATTTTTTAAACCCCCAAAAAATACAGCCACAAAATCATCTGCACATCAGCTTGCTCAACTAGAAAACAATAGGACTGGCAGGTAAATTGCATGTTGCCTAGTATATTTTATCCTCTGGCTCCCACAAATATTGTTAGTCTAACACAAAGAAAGGCACATAGAGGTATTTTTTGTCTCACAAGAAAGAAACTGTCATGCTCCTGAATATGCAATGTTATAAAATTATTCTCCTTAAGAACCATTGTATCTAAAGAAGAACATTGAGCCTCATGGAGGCAGCAGTCTATGACCTTAGCACAATCATGTGCAAGTACATTTCAAAACTGCGAATGGTAAAAAGCATGGAGTCTTAAAATTAAAAATGTATTTAAAATGCAGGCATTTTATGATGTGCTTTAGTGGCCAACTTAGAACATGCAATTGACTTAAAAACTCCTCCCTAGTCAACTGTGAATGACCTCCTATTGTGTATTTCAATAGCCATAGTGTAATGGTTGCTTTATTCACCTGAACATGAAGCCTGCTGTGCGTAGAACAAATTTTTATTTGTATCCTCAATGACTACAGTGTACAGTCTACCAAGTGTATTCATGGGTAGGATTCAAACTCATTTTCTCGTTTATGTCTAGTACGTTAGCTTACAATACATGGTCCATATAGGCAAGAAGCTCTAAACCAACAAGATTATGATAACACTATTTTGGTATGAATATGATGTTTTGCCAGTGTTTTATGTTATTATTGATTTTAACATTTTAGTCTTGATTTTATTTTTTACTTTTACTTTTTCCTGCAATTTAATACACAGCATTGCTCCTCTTCAAGAGTTATTTTTATGACCTATTCTGATTTAAAGCTTCATTTATACAGGTATGCTGTAGTGTGACCTAAACAAATATCCTGTACAAATTTCCTTCTTCAATGGAATCTAATCAATTTGCGCACCAGTCTCCAGCTTATTCAATCAATTTTCACACCGACCTTATTTGACCTCTGTTTCTGTAATCGTATTATAGAGGTAGCCATCACTCCTATTTGGTGTAAAAAGAGCCACAGAATAGGCTTCCACTATACCTTCTGTATCCTAGGACAGCTCCTGCTGTCTTAGTCTAGTACCAGTAAAATAAACTACGACTTTTAGAGGCCTTCTGGGTAAAGATAAATGAACACTAGTACAGTAATTGCAGACCCTTTAAGAGAAAAAAAACAAAAGGTGTCATGGTGTGACTGAGTACGCAATGGAAGGATGAGGGCACATCAAAGACTACAAGACTTGTACAAAGCCACAATTTAATTGTCTTAAGTATGCATAAAAGCAACAATGCCATGACAACAGTAGGCAACATGCTGTTGTATTATAGAGCAGCCAGTGAACAACACTGAAAACAGCTGACTTTGCTGACAGTGTTAAGTTTTGGGGCATCTTGTGAGCGATCTGTCACTGTGAGCAGAACTTCTCTCCTGTCATTCTTTTATTTAAGACATTCCTGAATTAGGGTCACATTTTGGTCATCCTGTGGAGGGCTACCAAATATACTTTTTCTAATAAGAATCAAAGATTTAAAGACAACTACAACATAGTTGCCACTGTTACAAACAGACATTTTTAGAACTTTTATACAACATCCTTTTAGCACTCAAGGCTGTTGTATTACATTTCCTGTTTAAAAAAATCTACCAAAATTCTGACAAAATTCGAGTTTATGGTGTGTGACAAAATCTGTTTACACATTTTGTAACACTTATCTGGACAGTTTTGAAAAATGTTTCAAAAGGGAGAAGAGAGTGTTAAAAAGAAGTTATAAAATGCACCTTATTTAGTAAACACAGGCACCATTTTTAACTCATATGTGCACCAGAAAGAAAAATTATCCCAAGAAGAAAACGAGCTGCAAATTATTCAATAAATTTGGTACATAGTGTGCACTGAAAATTCAAACATCCTACAACACTTTTGATGTTACCCTATGTTAACCTATACAAGCTTCTAAAGGGGATGGCAGACTTGCAGAAATAAACCTGAGGAACTGAACAGAAGTCAGCTGCAAGCATGCACTCACCAAAATAGTTAACTTACACTTAAAAAATCCGCCATCTAAGAGAGCCAAGTTAAAGGGGTGTTGCGATCTCACATATTGATGGCATATAGATAAGATATGCCATCGATTTGTGATATTTATGGGTCCCACCTTTGGGAGCATTCCATTGAAAGTCTCTAATTAGAAGAGAAAGTCAGTCACACATGCGCACTACCCTCCATTATTTTCAATGAGATTTCCGAGTACATTTCCAAGTTGTATGTTTGGTTGTACTTTGACTTCCAATAAAACAGAAGAGAGAGCAGTGGGCTAGTGCAACTTACTCTCTGTTGTGAACGGAAACTTTCAAGGGCTCATTCCAGCGATGGGTGTGAGTTCTAGTGGTGGGACCTACAACTATGATACACATATAGCATATCTTTTCAAAATACCAGTAATGTGTGAGATTGGAACAACCTTTTAAGGAAATTCAGATACCTTAATAGTCATTGACTGCACAGAATAAAGTATTCATGAATCTTTCTACCAAATCTTTTTGTCTTAAGATTCCTTACATTTTAATATAATTTTGGATGGATTGGAAATTATTATTATTTCAGCTGTTTTTGTATTTGTCTTGTGTTAAAGGACAGAAGCAGTGGCGGAACAACCACTGTAGCAACCCCGACAGTTACAGGGGCTCAGTGTATCTTGTCTCAGAACACCCAAGCTAATGCCCTCAATCCCCGGGACTGCATGAACAAATTAACTGTTTGTGTGTCACTTAACACACAAACAGTTGAAGCCCTTAGCTGCCTGGTAGGTATACAGACTGAGGCTTTATGTCTGCCAGGCTTCAGATGCTAGTGCTGACGTAGGTGCGCAATTACATCACATCATTGCGCCAACTATGCCGTGCTCCACCATAGAAGTCGGTTCACCATTTGTCACGTCAGATCAACGGAGAGAGAGAGGGGAATTATTTCTTTTTATCTTTTTTATCAAGGGGTTCGACCTACCTACAGTTGAAACCAGAAGTTTACATACAATATATAAAAAGACACATCTGCATGTTTTTCTCACTAACTGTGCTGAAATCAGAATAAACCTTACTCATTTTAGGTCAATTTGGGTAACAACAAAACATTTATATTTGCCAAATGCCTGAATAATAAGAGATAATTTTTCAAAGGAATTGTTATTACTTTCTGCAAAGTCAAAAGTTTATATACTCTAGGATTACTATGCTTTTAAACAATTTGGGACAGCCCATATGATGATGTCTTGTCTTTAGAGGCTTCTGGTAGGTTTGTTGGCAACATCTAAGTTAATTAGAGACACACCTGTGGATATATTTTACAGCACACCAAAAACACACTGCTTATGTGTGTAACATCATGGGACAGTCTAAAGAAATCAGCCAAGATATCAGGAAGAGAACTGTGGACTTGCACAAGTCTGGATCATCCTTGAGTGCAATTTCCAGATACCTGTAAGTGCCTCGTTCATCTGTATAAACAATTATATGCAAGTATAAACATGATGGGAATGTCCAGCCATCATATCGCTCAGGAAGGAGACGAGTTCTGTGTCTCAAAGATGAATGTGCTTTGGTCCGACATGTGCATATCAACCCAAGAAAAAAGAAAAAAAACTTGTGAAGATGCTGGCGGAAGCTGATAAGATTTTGTCATTATCCACAGTGTAACGGGTACTGTGTCAATATGGGCTGAATGGCCACTGTTCCAGGAAGAAGCCATTAGTCCAAAAGAAACATATGAAAGTCAGATTAATGTTTACAAATGCACACAGGAACAAAGACCTACATTTTTGGAGACATACCCTGTGGTCTGACGAAACTAAAATTGAACTGTTTGGCTATAATGACCATTGTTACATTTAGAAAAAAAAGGGAGAAGCTTAGAAGTCTAAGAACACCGTCCCAACTGTGAAACACAGGGGTGGCAGCATCATGTTGTGGGGTTGTCTTTCTGCAGGAGGGACTGTGCACTTCACAAAATAGATGGCATCATGAGGAATGGCCATCAAAGCCCTGATTTCAATCCTATTGAAAATTGATGGGCAACGATGAAAAGGCAGGTGCAAGCAAGGCGACCTACAAACATGGCTCAGTTACACCAGCTCTGTCCTGAAGAATAGGCCAAAATTCCTACCAACTATTGTAAGAAGCTTGTGGAAGACAACCCAAAACGTTTGGCCCGCATCATACAGTTTAAGGGCAATGCTATCAAATACTAATGAAATGTATTTAAACTTTTGACTTTGCAATAAGTAATAAAAATGCCTTAAAAATTCTCTCTCTCAATATTCTGGCATTTGGCAAACATAAATATTTTTGGTAATCCTAATTGACCTAAAATGGGTAAGGTTTATTCCGATTTCATATCGGATAGTGAGAAAAACATGCATATGTGTATTTTTATATAGAGTATGTAAACTTCTGGTTTCAACTGCCTACTTGGGACCCACCTGCAGCCTAACTACCTAGCTACCTGGGGCCTACCTGCAGCCTACCTACCTAGCTACCTGGGGATTACCTGCAGCCTACCTACCTTCCTAGCTACCTGGGCCTACCTACCCGAGGCCTATCTACCTAGCTACCAGTGGTCTACCCACCTGGGGCCCACCTACAGTCTACCTACCTAGCTACCTGGGGTCTACTTACCGGCTATCTAACTGGAGCCTACCTCTTTACCTAACTAGGGCCCGTCTACAGCCACTATTAGCTACAGGAC